>LUCH01017876.1:0-22687 GCA_013368495.1 Paragonimus heterotremus
ATCTTTTTTTACCTAATATACGTAGCTTATATATCCTAGCTGACATTCTGTTTGGTTCTTTCATCGATTATTATCCCCTTTTGGTTTCTGTAACTGGTATGTGATCGTCTGCTAGTTTTTACTCTTGTCCGTATGCACCCTACCTTTGTTGTGTTGAATCTATCTGCAGTGTTGGCGTAAATGTGGGAGAATTCTTTCTGGGAATGTCTAAACCTACTGTTGGTTGATCTTTATAAAATATTAACCCAACTCTGCACCATGAAGCAGCAGTTCGCAAAATCATCACGTAGCCTGTCCAGCATGTTTTCTTCTTGCCCAACTCATATCACAAATAATCCTAACTGTCAGGACCACCGAAGGTAAATTTCTTTTATGCAGTCTTTCAAGTCGAGTCATTTATCTGTTTGGGTATTACGATTTTCCACTTGACACAAACGTTGACCCACTGTGAAACACTTAGTGACAATATTCGTTGAGTTTTCATAAGTGAATGGCGACGAATTCTTAATGAACCTGTAGCCTACAATCTTAAAAATCCCAGCACTGAATCCCATTGAATATCCTGTATACTACTTCCGCTCATAATTCACGTGGCATACTTCTTCTGCTTGACGTACACTGCTTCTCCCTTTAGTGCTTCTGTTTGCATGAGTTGCAGGCTAATTGATTAATCGGTACGAATTCTTTTCTAAGTGCAATCTTATATCAGTACTACAAAGATACGCTCTACACTGCGTCGAGATATTGCCCCATTCAAAGTGTGACTGACGAGAACCAATGAAATTGTTCTCAACCTTACACTTCACATAACAGTCTGTTAGTTGTACTCCGATTGTGAAAAAAATAAGTGCAGGAAATCGAGTTCCGCAGTAGATTAATTTGTGTATACGACTCATCTCTTTAATATCACACTAGATGTCGGTGATCAGAACTAAATTAGTCCGAACACAACTCAGGACTATTGTATGTGCGAGAAAATTCACCTCAGACGACCTGATTACCATGGGACAGTATATTTTAACTCTGTTTATGAATGCTAGTATGGTACGGTAAAACCTTGCTCACAGTGAAATCTGTTGATTTTTAGTCTCCGATAAAAAAAACCGGATCGGTCTACACAAAACTGTAATAAACAACGTGAAAACAGTTGACCTTATCTGTACAACCCACTTGTGCTCCGCATGCAGACGACCACACCCACAGGCAAGCAATCGTTCACTAAGGTGAACCGTCCTGGCTGCAAAGGTCACACGGGCCCAGATATACTTTGTACTTTTCTTATCGGCTTGTTATTGGCTCATCGATCTGTTCGCTGCAAACTCTACCCGGCGTCGGACGCAAGGTTTCTCCTGCAGCCCTTGAGTTCTCACTTCATTACGTAGTGCAGACAACAATATCGGTATGGGACAGGCCGTACTAAGGCTGGAAATCTCATGCGGATTGTAGAAGAATTGACAAAATTACGTTTCTTCTGTGACAGTTGTTTACGGTGTTCAACTTGGCCTTCAAATAATGTAACACTGAACGAATTGAAGAATGTCGTACACTAAACATGTAACTGCCATATTTAATAAGTACTTTCTGAACACGAAATGGGTGACAATAAGCCTTTCTGAAGACAATCGCAACAAATACATCAGTTTGTACTTTAACTATGCCCAAACAGAGATCAAAAACTCACGTCCGACGATTACAGAGGCCGAGGACTCCACTCGTCTTTGGATCGCCATCCCTGTTTTCGGTTCAACAGCTGTGGTAGTTGCCACACACGTGTACTCGCCCGAGTCAGTCGGGGTCAGTGCATGGATAATCAGGCGGCTCAAACCGGTCTGTTCCTCGTATACCATTTCCACATGTTCCGACGGGTATAATTCTTGGCCTTGTCGTAACCACTGAATTTTTACCGGTTGCAACTCAGAGATCACTTGACAATCCAGTCTAGAAGTGTAAACGAAATATGAAACACTACTAGTAGAATGATAAAAAAAATAGGTCTTCATATTGAGAACTACAGTCCGGTTTGCAAAAATAGTGATGTTATGGACTGAAGTCGTGCGTTTGTGTATCCATCTGAAATGTGCCTGCAGTACTACATGATGCACGTTACAGTACTTAAACTAATGCGCGCAAACAGTGGACGAGGAAAATAATAATCAGTACGGATCTGAATGCGAACAAGTTACCAAAAGAAGCACAATAAAATGTGAGGATTAAGTGTTGATCATTGGCGGCGATTTTTCCATTCTCACATACACTGGTTGCATCCAGCCAATGATCTCACATTGCCTGATTCGGTTTACTGCCTCTTGCTTACATGTGTATGTGGTTACGTTAGGATCGAGATCAAACTAAACGCTGGACATCATGTTCAGTCCGCCGGAGTGTTGACGAAAAAACCAAGAGATTCCAGTGTGAATAGATAAACACGAGTTGACTGCAGTCGGTTCTTAAGCTCAAGTGGGGGGACTCGGGAGTTCTATCATTAGATTGGTGAGGATCCCGCTTCTGCGCTGTGATTGATAGCTAGGACAAATTCTCTATCGATCGAATCTCATCGTGGAACTGATGTCAAGGAACATGACATAAGTCGATGATGTTTGTGTGGGCTGTTACATACAACTGGATAGAATGGAAAACACCTCTTCTTTGTTTGAGTATAATGTCTCAACCACTTTTGTACCTACATATAGCTAATAAAAACCGTATTCATTTCTGAGAAATGTTTGCACCCTAAATGAAACCCGATTGTAATGTATTGGTTTTCTGCAGTAATCCAACAGTGTCATGCCCCATCCGAGTAAACACCACAACCCCATTGTAGTACCCAAAGGGAATGAAACAATGCAGATCCGTACGCACGTTCCAGATTGTACACAGAAGCTTTTACAGAGCGACTGTTACTTAGTGTAGAGGCGTTCTTCGAACTAACTGTTTACTAGATGAGCAGTGACGTTGCTCAAAACCACAAAGTACAAGCTAGAGCCCAACGACATAGACATACTACTTAGGTAATCAAACCGGTACTTCCGATTGCAACAAGCGACAGAGAAAAACAAACAAACAGGCGTCAAATTAGCACGTGTAATAGTGCGTACTGTAATATAGTGTAACTTGCGCGCAGTTTCACTGTTTCCGTTCTTGTTGGTGTTGGGTTGTTTTCGAAGAACAATCGAATACCAACAACCTTCAGAGCCTGAGCAACTGGTATTTCCAAACATTGTTAGCCGTTTATGTGGCTCTGTCCTTAGCAATTGTATTCGGGACGTAACAGACAATTCGCAACACTTATAACACATCAAACAAGCGGTGGTCATGGAGCTCACTTTGAGGTCAATTGTAGAAGTGTCAATGAAATTCGATGCGTATGGTATAAATGCATATTCAGGAACGCTTAGGTGACTCACATCAGCAGCTGCATTGATTCAGTCTCCCTAAGAATCTCGGCTGTTACTGGTCGGGCAAAACGAAGTTGATCTGCTGGCACAGCCGTCTCTTCCCTTGCTAGTGGTTCCACTGTTTCCGACTCTAGTGCAGGAAGCTCTTTAAGCGAGGCCAGTTTTAGATTACTCGTGCAGGTAATCTGACCCTGAGGATGTTCCACGGTAACTGAGACTGGACCAACGAGATCTGGGGTCATGTGATCAATTTGGAGAGTGGAAGTGAACGATGTAGACTGAATGTTGAATGAGGGCATTTGAGGCATAATCTCGACCCCCTGGACACACCAATGAAATACCGCAGGAGTTGTTGTCGGTTGGATTGCGCATTCTAGTATTATCGGTCCAGACTCGGGTACCTCCAGCTCCGGAACGAGCACTTTTGAAAACTCCACCTTTTCCGGAGGAGATATTTCAGACGGTGCCTCTAACTGGCACATTGTGGTTGTGTGACCCAATTCGGAACTAGCTGTTACTTCGATGACTGCATTACGATCGGTCCGTTGGAAATCGCGCAAAACCATGCGACTAGTTACTGTTGATTCATCGATTTGTTCTGTTGGCATAATTTCGCATCTTGCTGTGGTTTCCACGGAACTCACCGTCCATTTTAGTTCCGGTACTGGAATGCCCCTTGCGGTGACATCTAGTACTACCGTGGATCCCTCAATCGGGCTGATCTTAGTCGGTAATGATTGAGAGAACTGGGGTGTCAACTTTAATTCCGTTATGACTGATTCCGGTTTTGCCGGAGTCTCAGCTGGCGGGTAATCCAACTCTAAAACACAGGTGGTGTAAATAACCTCTTCACCCGAAACAGATTCACGTGATACCATGCAAGTGATCTCGCCACTGTCCACTCGATCCGGTCTAGTGATTGTTAAGCGACTGTGCCAAGGGTGATCTTTCACAACACTATAGCGCTGCTCAATATCACGTCCCGGTTGCTCTAGTAAAATATCAATCCCGTTTCGATACCAACTAAAAACGGGGATCGGTGTTGTACTTAGTTGATCCGGTAAAGGTCGCTCCACTTCAACATCGAACGAAAGGGAATCAAGTCTATGATCCAAACTCAGCTGAGATTGTAGTTTACGCGTGAAACGCAGCGGAGATGGTGGTGGTGACTGTTCCCTCGGTATCGTCTGCACAGCTTCGCCGAATGTCATATCTGTGACATCGGTGGAAGCCATCATCTCAATCACCGTTGTGGAGACAATCTTCGTTCCCGTTGGTGCGGCGGCTTCCACCTTAACCTGAGCTGGTAAACGACTTGGCTCCAAACGTGGGATGATTAACGTGGTTCGGTTCGTCTCCTCAACCACTCGACACTGGTAGGTTTTCTGAGTTTGTTGTAGTTGTTGATGATCTACCTGTGTACCATCCAAATACCATCTGAACGTCACTGGTGGAATGGCTTCGACTTCACATTCCAACTGTGCTGCCTGACCGGGACTGATATGTACACGTTCCGGGGGGTGCCGGACAAAACGTGGCTCTACAATCTGGCCATCAAGCACTTCCAATTCCAACACACTTTGACATACAGTCACGCCAAGCTCGTTTTCAGCTCTGACCAAAATTTCACCCACATCGAAGGCGTTCAAATCATGAATGTACAAGGTGTACGTGTGCGTGGCTTGATCCACACTCAGTTCTTGTTTGGCAGTTTTCGTCGGCTGCAGACCAGTAAGTAGCTGAGGCTGAAACTCAATACCGTTGTGGAACCAGCGTACAGTAGGCTGCGGGTAGCCGGAAACAACACACTGTAAACTGTACAAAGAAAAAAAAAGAAAATCTTATTATTCTTAATAGTCAAGTTATTCAGTAACACAGTTCTAAAAACTCTATACCCCCTCAAAACAGTGTTTACACAGGCCAGCCCGATTAATTACACTCATTATTCTACTAGCACCTAGATGAGATACACTGCTATACGCAGACGAAAAAGTCACGATTGTTAAAGTCACCTGCTGGTGTGTTGGCATCATCACAATGATGTGGTATTTATGCTAATCGATTTGCAGTAGCAGTAGACTGAAATGTGAAAGATATCAAAGCGTAGAAATGCGACATGCTGTCCGTATCACTGATTCTAGGTTGCTGTAAATGACGCATTGTATGGGATCTGAAATTAATCTAATTCAAAATCCCGCCCGAAAATAATGTGTTAAGATCGGTACTTTTACTCGTAGTATCATTCAATGACCTTGATGGGCAGTTAGTTTACCCGTTCTCGATAGCAGTCTCTCGGCAGGTTCCGAACATTTTTTCACATTCTAAGATAAGTGGTTACGCCTACTAGGTGACAGATGAGATGTTTTCCTGGTACTTCCAACTGGCTCACAGGACTAGCTCACTAACTTGATCCAATTATACCAGGACGGTTGTACAGCCATTGCGTTAATCCGATCTGAAATAGCCGGAACACGCACCAGTGTTGGAATGCATACGTTCACTGGGTTTCTGAAACGGTATATTCAATGCAGCACAACGTATCGGTGGTGAACTAAACATCACACACTTACGTGAATGATGTCACTCAGAACGAGAAAAGTGAAGTAGGTAGTATGATAGAACACATTAATAACAAGAGAATGCCAGCATCGTCACTTTTAGAGCACTGTGTCAAAAATCACCAGTAAAAGTTTTTAATTTCATCCTTCTGAAACAGGCAAAATTTTGAACGGGCAAAACGTCACCAACCCTTTGTACTGTATATCATGTGAGTTGCCCGAGCGTCCGACTAACAACTGCTATCTGACTGGCCGCACGGTATGATGACCTACCGGTTGTAAAGGTCAACAGTCTCCAATATCTTATGCATTCACCATCTTCGTTACTTCGAGCTATTTCAACAATGGCTCAGTTGCTTCATGGTGTGGTTTTTCGTTTTACACGAGTTTATGGACTAATTCATCACCAGCCAGAATAAAAAAGTCACAAATGTCTTCAAGTTCATGAGCTGTGTACTCTGAGCAAACTACCGGTTCATTTCGTGGAGCTTATGGAGCTTTATGTTATCCAGCCTGCTGGCTGGACAAAGTGAGGATGATCGTCCCACGCTACACAAGCGGATGCAGTTCGTTCAGCGGCGCGTAAAAAATAGTAGGGCAGTTGGATGTCTCAAATTCTAACGTATTGAAATTGTTTATCACTTACAAATGATTATCTAAATGACTAGATAAAACCTAAGTCCCATACAGACCGTTCTATATAACACCTGTAGATTATTGAACGTAAACAAGCAGAGATTGTGTTGTTCTGGTGTACTCTGTTAAACCGCACATAGACTAGAATAAATAAAAATTGTACGTAAACCGATTTACAGGTCAGCAAGGTAGATAACTATCACCGTTTTGTTGGTTGGATATTCAGGTATGTTGCGACACAAACCTAGCTACACGGCAAATAGTACGTAACACTTACGTGGCCGTCTGATGCACGGGGACCTTCACACGGGGTTGAATGCGCTTCTCAAACACAGGCGGTAACTCAGTTTGCTTCGGTGATTCTGAAATTGAGACATCAAACACCATGTACCGGTTTTTACGACGGGGTTATGACACCACAACTGTCTTCAGATTCATATTAGTTCGATTATAAAGACTTCCGTTGCCCAAAACGTGACCATTCTGCTAGAAAGTACTGTGGATAAAGAAGTTATTCCGCTCCCATATTTGCTTGCATTGCAACTGTAAGCTGTTTTTTTTAAATCCCTTGTTTACACGTGCTTATTCATTTCGTTCGTCAGTTTGTTTATTTCCTATTGGTCAGTTACCCCGCAGGACCTCCGGGTCGAACGGTCAACGGCTAACACGCATTACCGTACACACAACGCTACAGTGGTCTACGTAACCGTCTTACTCTTAACACAATGGTGGTGGTGGTCCGGCTCGGTCATTAGACAATGCAGATGACCACATGTGATCCTGTACACCACAGGATAAAGATCATGTGAAGTAGCAGATATAACAAAAAACCGGAGGGTAAGATTGGTAAACAAAGACCAATGTTTCGTGAATAGCTTCGTGTTATGACCATACTGTTTCTCGTTTTACGTTCTTGAAGTTGATATCGAACGTAGGTGATCGCTCTCTTTCAAAAACTAGGTTTCAAGCAATAATGGTCAACCAGCTTAAACAATCAAGTGTCATTAACTGGATTCTAACGCGAGGCATGTAGTATATACTGGAGGTAAGCCCATTCCATGCAAGACGTGTCTACGTGACTAAAGGAAATGTGTGCTTGAAAAGTCGGCCCGGAGGTCACACCGTAATAGTTTCTACATGATACAACACTGCAGTGTGTGGGAGCTCGTAAGCATTCGGTTGTCATGTGACGGTAGCCCTGCCAACCTGTTGGACTGAGGATCATCAACCCGGCCGAACCAGAGTACGCACAATGTTGGGCGCGCTTTTGGACCAGGTGTATCGCCGGGCCACCTTCGTTCGCACAGTGCTACCATCCAGTTCGTCCAATCCAGCTATGCGTGGGTGGTGGTGGTGCCACAAATTCTCTCACCTCTTGGACTAGTCACATGTCTCATTGGACTGGCATGACAGTTGCAATCAGATTATCACCGCACAGTGAACGGCTCCCAAGCAAATCACTCATCCCCCGACTGGTTTGGTGAGCAGTTGCCTTTTACCAGTCTTTCGACTGGCGTCTGACATTCACGAGACCACACCCCAGACACAATAACAAATCGGATCGCCTGTGTTTGTGTCTTCGTCCCATCACTAAGCCGAAACCCAATCACACTAATGCTAGCCTAAGTGGTTTCCACCACCGTTCACGTGATGCTCACGCACCGACATGTACCCCCCCACTCTTGATGCAAGCGCCGGCCAAACATGCCGGCGACAGCCTCCGTGTCCGGTTCGCATCGTGGGAATGTGAGCAAGATATACTGACACAAATGGGCATGTTTGCGTGGCGCTACCACGAGGCTCGGAATACGATCAATGAATGGTAAATGTAAAAAAAACATGTTTTAGTAGTTGCAGCTACCTGGCTTGCGTGTTGGAATGACGGTCACTTTCGTCATGGTAGTCGCACGTCCCGCGCTGTTTGTTGCATGTACAGTCCATTCAGCAGAATCTACTTGAAACACTTCACGACACTCGACTGTGGATTGTCGACCTTCGACGGTAACCTGTGCAAATTGAGCACAGATAACAAAGCAAATGTAAACGGCGTTGGAAATAGGTAACTTTATTTTAGAAGGAACAATAGGTCTTGAAACGTTGGCTATGTATGTCAGACTCACTTTCCAATCCGGACTACCCTTGAACGGCTGGCCGTTGCGGTACCAAGTAACCTCCGGCAACGGTTCACCGTCGACTTCCACATTCAAACGGATTGGTGTGCCTTCCTCGACTTGAATCGGTGTTGATGGTAATGGAGTAATAAAACGTGGCGCGACAGTTTTCGGTAATGGGGCTGAAGTCGGAAAATCGGGAACAAAAAAGGAAACAAGGGATCAGATAGTGAGTAAACATGAACCAAAATATTAATTTCTGCTGAGATGCATTGCTCGCGTTAGAGATCGCATCCTTCTCGTGTCAATATTCACGCTGCTAAACACCCCAATTCACTGGAATGTTGGTCTCTCTCGTTCTCGCACGTCGTACCCTCTCTGTCTATTGATCCGCTGGCGACCTCGTCGACTTATCGATAGGCAAACTTACTGATCGGTCAAACGCTACATCTAGAAGTTTTCATTTGTGCATCTAACACATGGTCTAGTGCTTCTGGCTGCTATTCACTGATAGCTTTAGAGCCATTGTAGTGTCTGCTGAGAATATGTACGAGTGAACGACAACAACTGTCGGGTTGTACTACGGTTTTGTTGGACCAATAACAGAAGACTCATAACACGCTGACCCACATTGCGAAGAGAGTGAAATCAACCCAATACTGCGCGACTGGTTGAACTGAGTATTAGTTTTAAATTGGTATCCCCTCCATCCCTTAACAGCCCTCTAAAACCTCAAACAAGGTTGTGTGGATTAATAGTTTACATATAGTGAACATTACTGACAATTGCTCACATCTCTCGCATTCCCATAGGCTTTTCAGTCAGCTCATCTATGCCCGTCACAACTTCTGACGCTGATGATAGCGATGTACCGTTAACGAGTTAAATTCTACAATGTTACAATAATGCAAGTTTACCCACAGCCCTCATTCCGGTGGTGATGCTGGGTGCTGACTCTAGGGTTCAGTCCTTCGGTCGTAGCAACCCACGCCAGAACCGGAAACCGTGGACAATTATAGCCAGCCTGTTGCGGTTCAAACCAGTCGGGCCCATACAAAGTCACAACATTCATTTATCTTTTTAAGTTCAACAAGAAAAACATGGTAAACGATCCTTTTCTGATTACATATAAATATTGAATTGAACTGGATTAATCATTATTGACAGCTTCGGATCACAGAGCGGCCCAATTAGAACAACTTCATCATAGAACTTAGTAGAAGGTAACGAGGAACACGAATGAGGCAATGAGAAGACATAAATCATGTGGTGTTTTCCGGAATAACATTTCGTACATTCTGATCGCACATCCCCATTTGTCTGTCTGTCTTATCCCTTAAGCCGTTATTTCCGCCCTATGGAATCTCATCTTAATGTTAAAGATTAGTTACATGTTCATGTGTGATCAGAATGTACGAAATGTTATTTCGGAGAACAACACATGATTTACCTATTCTCATTGCCTCATTCAAGTTCATAAAGGGAACAAAGTGCTTTAAACGAGGAACTCACCCAACTGTCTTTGAACCATAAATGTTCGGTGAAGTATTTGCTTGTTCCCAGACGTCAGGGTATGGAAGACGTAACATATTCCAAGAGAAGCCAGCTCCGTAATAACTTATCTCCATGATTGGATTCGTAATGTTAACACAGTATGCTTTTACAAATACCTGAGCCCGTTCAACAGGACCATCGCCACTAGGATGACGGGCAGCGCAAACTAACCGGTAAGCTACATCAGTCGACAGCAAAACAGCGCACGTGATCTGTGCGAACTGCAATCAGGGCGCAGCAGTTACGCACGACTGGTCATTCAGTTAGCCAATTGAACACACGCTGGAATCAGCGAACCAATAGGCTGTAAGACAGAGTTGAAGCGTCTTTAGCTGCGTAGGTGGGAGGAACTTGAACGCACGCAAAACCTACCCCGCCATCGCTGAAATCAAGGCGTTGAATCTTAGCCAACGGAAGAAGCTTAGGCTCTATGTAGTCCTGACGAGACCAGTTGGTGAATTAACACGAGGCATCATCATAACTAGTTGTGACCAGCGCACACGTGTGGTGACACGGTATCCCATGGCTTGGCTCCATACATACAAGTTACAACGTGTGTGATTAGCTCTTGTGGGATTTGTGGGGTAAGTACTAGAAATAAGCGTCGGGAGGGGTCTGAGAGCTAAATTTGATAGGACAGTGGGGAACGGGGATGAAGTAACGTTTTTGCCTATCGACCCCGTTGTATGCTGCATGTAGGGCGACCCGGCTTATACTACGAGACAATCGATACACTATGGGATTGCTGATGTGGAAAGTGTCGTTTGCGCTGAAGGTTTATTGTGTGCGCACACACTATCATCTCCTTTGAACTGCTACATTAAATCTCTGACCCGACTGGGCTGATAAGTATCACGTGTCCAAAAGCCGAGCAATCTTTACTGCAATTCTGATTCGCGATTTTGTCATCACAGTGAGGGTACACTGAACCCGGACAGTCGAGACGGGACTTTCGTTAATGCCTGCGACGGCACCACGCAGGTGAAGTGATGCCGATCGATTCTGTCCGAAATCTGGGTCTTGGGGTGCGCGAATGTGTCCACACCGCGTCACGAGTTGAGGAACTCGGACTAGTTTGAACCGTAATGGCCTCACGCTCAAGGGCTGGTCAGGATGGATCAAGGAATGGGCTGAAGTTGCGCAAGCAACTGTTACGTGACGGACGCAACACTAGCTTGATGCAACAGGCATAAAACGTGGGACAGAGAATATTGAAAGAGCATCGCTATTTGACACGGAAGTTAGTCAAAATGCTACCAGCCGGCAAACGCGAGATATGAAGTGCGCAACTTTCCGTAACATCCAACAGTGATATCCGCCACGCTAATATGTGAACGTTTACCTCGGTTCTTTCGCTCGAATTACACAAACGGTCTACCACTTCGATTTTTCCCTCAGTGTGGTTTGTGTGCGCAGCCGATCTCTGAGGCAGTAACACATTCACCCCCATCGTCTGTGTTGTCTCCGGGCCACATGGTATTTTTCCTGTAAGGTACGACGGAAGGCCAGATTGAGAAAAACGGAGGCGCGATTCCCTACCATATGATTGGCGTATGAAAGTACGAGCTTGTAAATACAACACTATGGTCGATGGCGGGGGGGTCTGCAAGGAACGTAGTGGGCAACAATTGTAGTAACAATACTGACCGTAGTCACATGGTCGTAGTCTGTGGGCGGATTAGATTGTACGGGGAGCATGAGGTCACTGATAAGACAACTGCCCTAAAATGAGTGTGCATCGACCGTAACGGTTTAATACGTACACTGTTCAAATTATATCTCGGGATTCATTGTATTTCGTTATAGCTTAGTCCAATGATGCAATTTTTCCCAAAACAGCGAAATGCTATTTTAACAGTCGTGCATACATTTCGTGTCATTAAGAAGTTCCATAAAGTTTGCTGTAAAGACAATAATGTGTGTAGCAACAACTCATTTTCAACCGTCCCGGTTAATGCACATAGTCCATGTACAAAAGCACTTAAAACCCAATAAACCCTACTGTGGTTCTTGTGATTTAAGTTTACGTCTTAGACAGCTGTTAATACTGATGGGGATCGTTTATTGAAAGTGATCATCTCGAATAGTTGCTGTTTACCTTCTTTCCTACCCGCATGTATGGGTGTATCCAACGTTTACCGGATGCGTGTACGTTGATACAACTCCGTTATCGAATGGTATAATAACTCTTTCTGAGTTTACGTCTTCAGCTCTGATCGCATACGTTGTACTCACTGCGTTAATGGATTAGTAAAGACGGAGTTATCTACAATGTGTGTTTCTGAAATCCTAGATTTAATTTTTGAGGTTGGTTGAGGCCATTCGTTTTAATGACGTGTAAGTACGGTACGGGCGGGGCATATTCAAAACGGCAGACTTACCCTGTACAATCAGACGCGCGGTAGCTGTTGCCTCACCGGCCGGATTTACCGCACGAATTGTATATTCGCCCGCATCCTCCAGATAGGCGCTGCTTATCACCAGACGAGCTTCACCATTAGGGAGAAGTTGTGGTTGAAAATAGCTTGATGGCTTGATGACTTCACCACGCGTCAGCCAGGTTACTTCAGGCACTACACAAATGTGCAGAATAAAAACTGTATTGTAGTCAACTTGTGTAGATTACTCTCTTTAAAAGGTATGCCTGACTGCATGACCAAACTGAGCAACAGTTTTTTTCCTAAATTCAAACGTATGGGCTTGTATCGGAATAATGTTATTGCAGTTTAGCTTTAGTCAATCTGTTAACAGAATTGTCAGATAAAACGAAATAGCCTCATTCTCCAAAATACTAGAGAACTTATATAAAATACGCCTATATTTCCTCCCACCCGTTCCTTATCACATCATTTTATGTAGTAATCAGCTGATCTTTGTGGGTATCAAAACGGGACATCTGAACCTACAAAAAGTGAATTTAACGAGTGTGATTATCCGGATATCGACCTCATTATGCATACACAGGAAATCCAATGAAAATCTAAAACTAATGGTTTATGCACCCTTTGGAAGTGATAACAACCAATCAAAAAGGTGCTAAAACCGCATCGTCTGCTGTAATGTTAACCTCTGAGTAAGTTAGACTGCATCACTAGTCTAATTGGGAAGTCTGAATACACATCGGTTTTTAAACTTGTCCGATTAAATTTTAGCTAGTGATGACTGTTTTATGGTTTCTACTAATCGCTGTTAACTGATAATCATCACTTGTTAGACCGGTTATTTTTTTAAATAGGCGTAGTAATGGTCGAATAGACCACCAGCGATATTTGACGTTGCCTTACACTCGGACACACAATGTGACTTCTAGAGCTGTCATGACGGCCACCCAATTGGTTTGTTAAACGAGCGATCATACTAGCATGTGTTGGTTTTCCTGCAGGTGCACCTCTGCTCTGAGTTCGATGTACGTGTTTCGGTCAACCAGTCCACTGCAAAACGGGAACGAAGTGTGTTTTTGCTGTTCCTCGATGTGAGAACAGTGGTATCCTCTCTCTTTAACTTACCCCCCCCCCGAAGTCATCAATGGAAGATACGGTATTCGTAAAGGGGATAGATATTACTGGATCCACTGCGTGAAATGATGGGAAGCGGCTATGAACAGTGATCACGATACGAAAGTAATTAGAATGGCTTTTTGGCTAAAGGCATTGACGGATGTTTGAAAAAAGGTGACCACGGGGTAACAATCAATAACAGCTAGACAAAAAAAACAGTTTAAAAGAAGCCAACTCACAATGCAGCACCAACGGTCGCTTGAGTCGGTGTGTGTTTCGTATCGGGTGTATGATAATCAACTTAACTGGAATAGATGGGTAAACATCCCTAGGGTAGTCATCAGAAAACAATAGTGTAGCGAACAAGCTCGTTTTCGGTTATTCATCATCAGGCTAATTACATTTTTATGTATAATCATTTACTTGTTCCTGTGGAACTAGTTACGTGGGTCACACGACCAGACGTTTATCTGAACGTATCTGTGGGCGTCACCCAGCCTGGATTAGCAATGGAGTCACCAAGATAATCACCAGCGCAATTGTTGCACATCTCGGTGATACATATCGTACTGTCAAACTGGAATCCTCTTTTCGTCCGATTTACCGAGTCAACGCCAGTGACTCAAAAGCTGTCACATACCGAATTTTAGCCGCAGCTGATACGACTGTGCGCAAAAAAGCGCTTTGTTCAGGCGTTGAAGTTACCATGGCCAGCCACCCATACCACGACTGATCAAACCGCCATGGTTTCCGTTGCGTCATAATGGTGACTTAATTGTGTTAAAGCGTTATTCCCGTGTGTGCCGATGACATGTCTGACCTCACTCAAACTTGATACTTATTTTTGTTCGTTTCGCCGTGACAACTCTGTTTCACATAAACTGTTACGTAATTAGCCTGATGATGAATAACCGAAAACGGACTTATTCGCTACACTATTGTTAACCAGAATAATTCATGCCTACATAACAGCAGTGCTTTGGTTTTTTCTAGCACTGACGAGGACCAAAATCAAGCAACACGTTTCCCACAGCATTAAAGCATACATCTTAAAGGGAGAAATGAACACTTGCTTGGAGTGCCTTTAATACGAGCCACGAAGGTCGCTGGTTGCGACTCCATTACTGTAACGTCTTTCGGTCCGGCGAACACCGTTGGCGCTACCAGTGGTGCAGGTTTAACTGGTTCTGTGAACACGGAAGGACGAGATGGGCAGGTGACTGTGCGACCGGAATTGGGTAATTATGGCGGTTATATGAGTGCAACATTGTAAAGGCTTAGAATGCATAGGAAGTAAAAATGTTAGAGGAAAGTCAGTATACTTCAGTACATCTGGTTTGAGAAGAAAAGTCGGCGAGGGTAAAGTGGGGAAGTTATTGACCACGACAGTGAAAGTTTGAACGTAGCTCCACTCTACCAGAATAGTCCTTATGACTAGTCTATCTGAAGAGCTGACTCAGTGTCTGGAATATGAGCGGCGAGTCGGCACATGAAATCACTAACGCACAATGTTATTATAGCAAACTTTGCTAGAACGCTCCATATTGGAACTAGCCAGAGGCCAAATGAACTTTACCCACGAGTCAAGCGGTTCATTTGATGCTGTAACTTCAGAGAGTTACTCTTGTGTCGGTGTTTTTGGGTCAGTGTAAACAGTTTCTAAGTCAGATGGGCCCACATACCGACGCCAAATTATTTTGGGCATTTTTCTGGCCTGTTTCGACACGATAGTTCACCTGAGGCTGTGATACGCTTGTCTCTGTTCCATGTACTATCCCAATACACTGTATATCTTTCGTCAAATGTAAACAACAAACGTAAATGTTTTTGTTAGGCTAAGGATAAACTTAAGCCGAAGAACACGATTCCGTTGCCAGAATTATGGTATCTCCAGTTGTTACTGAGATATGGATCAGCGTGTAATTCAGACGCATCTTAGCACGCTCATGTTACCACAAAGCCATTTAGTTCTACAGACAGGTACTTCATGTAAATCCGCAAAGCACTGATAGCTAAACACATTGTTTATTCTAAATCTATTTTGTCATTGTTCTCGTCGGTTTTTATATTTCGATGTTCGGGGGTCAGTCGGAAGGGGGTTCAAGTCACATTATTCGTTCATAGTTGTTAGTACCGATTGTTCGCGTTCATGATCAATGGGATTTCGTCATAACAAGTTTGCTCATTATTAGAATTTGGTGTGATACATGGTTATGATTGCATTCCTCAATTTACAGAATGTCACCTTGGGAATTTTGTAAGTCAAGTTAACGAAACAGTATAAAAGTATTTATAACGGAAGGTAAACTGGTTAATCTATATCTACTTCTATCCTAATGAGAATTGCTGATGCTGCTGAGCACTATATCGTAAGGACGAACAAGACCGACCCTGCGTAACCCCAACCAAGAAGCACTCAATCTCCCAGGAGTAAATTTTAAACAGTGTGGTTTAACTGACCTTCAACGTAAATTTGTGCGGTACACGTGTCTTGACCCAGGGGATTGACGGCCACACACCGATATTCAGCAGTGTCCTCAGGCGTAGCGGCACACAAGATCAATGTGTGAAACGGTGGTTGATCAAACATCTTCAGATGGGTTGTTTCAGTGCTGGTCAGTCGCACACCATTACGTTCCCAGTGAACCTGAGGTGTGGGCTCACCATGAACCTGTACGTATGAGAGGTTGGTGAAATTGGAGGTAGATTATCATAATCTACTGTGTAGGTAGCGAACAACTAAACACCTGGTGTTCTACCTGTCAATTAAGCTCATACAGAATGAGAACAATGGGCATTACCCTAGTCGATGTCCACTCTGTGCTAGACTGTCGACAGATTATTTTAGATGACCTCAACCACACAGTGTAGTAGATACAAGCGCATGTCAAACTCATAACTCATGGGATCTAGCAACCGCCCACAGACAAGAACGAACCGCTAAAATGTTCGCACTTTGCAGGTCTGACTCGAACGCAAAACACTACTCTGCACTGACGTTGCCTGGCAAGTGTTCAAGGTCTGTATCGAGACAACCGATACTTCTTCGTAACACGCAGAGCTATTCTTACCAACCGCTTTGATATGTGATATTAAAGTGTACCCAGAGTTAATGTCCTTGATACGTAGTCTACTAACATAGATACAATATAACTCAAGTTCCTGTTGATTCGGTTTGAGATTATTGAACAACATAAATTGTCAAAAATATCGATTAGCATGATGTATAAACTTAGTCAAGAATTACTGAAGTAAAATACCAGCGTGTTCCTATGTTACAGCTTGTGAATTGTTTCCGTATCATTGCTGCCACATATCGTGATTCAACTATGAAACTCTGTGAGACTGGTTTAGAACGTTGTGAAAAGTTCAGATAGATGTGGACGTTTACAGACGATTGTTTGGAAGCCAGTAATTGCACTCCACGCTTTCTAATGAAAAAGAAAAACGAATAACTTACTTTGCATTCGAAAGTAACTGGCTCTCCGATCTTCACTGTTGTCGAATGCATGAAAGGTGATTGGAATTTGGGAGGTTGTCCGACGAACGCTGGTTTCGGTGGGACACGCTCTACAACCAATCGAGCCTTGCTGCAAGCCTGCCCTGCCGGATTGATCAGTGCAACTGAGATGTTGCCCGCATCTTCAAGCAGTACTCGGGGGATCGTCAGTTGACTTGTATGTTGGGTGGTGGTGATCTATCAAGAGATTAACCATTCAACCATATTCAGTTTAATGAAAAAAATGTCACCTCTACCTATAGACAAAACTTTGCTGGATACATTTTACCCTAGAAGTCAATAGACAAATTTTCTTTTAATCGATGAATAAGTTACTAACACCACTGTCATCACATACCGGTGTGACTACTTGCATACCCTTTAGTACGGATGTCAACAAACTGTAACATTCTGCGTATTATGCAGTTCGTTGAAATGCCATTCTATGTTGATTTTGTTAAAACCATTACAATGGACCTAACGTCCCATCCGGCCCTCCAATGGATACAACTCTAATGGACGTACAGACTCCGGTGTGCCTCTAACCATTAGTCACGTTTATGCCGTAGCCCTAATAGGCATCGTATTCTGACTGTGCGACTGACTAGCCGGTGGTAAATGAGACGGCGGCATATTTTTGCAGTCATGTCATTGTTTGCGCCATAGCCCAATGGTACGAGGGCACCCCAAGCACAATTGTCCGTTTGAATGCACATGCCAAGCCTGATGCCCAGATGACGCTCTTTCACGTCTAGTCGGACGGTCTATCGACCTGTGCGTTCACAACAGTGACCTTGACCGGTTGTTACCGGACGATTGTAGGGCTGCGACGACGATCACAGATCACGTGACTAGACCAAATATCTTACTCGGCACTGTCCGGACCGAACTAGGCTGCTCACATGCAATCAAAAAACAATCGCACGGCTGTCGTCACCGTCTTCGTTTGCGTGCTATAAACACACTGGTTATCTTATCTTAACAAGCAGCGACCGGCAGTCAAGAGCGATTATTGAATTAATCTAACGTGTTATATGCGTATGACAGTCTTCTACAGAACTTGTTGGCGTGTGGTAAATTATGATATTTTTCTCGCACACAGGCCTATCAAAGGGGAATCATAAATGTTGCTCATGCATATATGAACACCGATTGGTAATCGTCTTTGCCCTACGTATAGTGAACATTTTCATGGTGAACAGTTTTATCTCTATGACAGTATTCTGTGGATCATAGACAGATTGTGGTACAGGACACCAGAAGACCACAAAACGTCTTTTAATGAGTGAAGACATACGAGCTGCTGTCAATTCTGTTTAGTAAGGAGTGTGGTAGAGAGGTCAGTTGGCCAACGGAGATTCGACCAAGCAACACTCAAACGTTGATGTGGTGTCTTCTTACAGATCGGTTCGCCCAGTCACAAACCTTCTGCCACTAGAAAATACTTCCACTCAAAAAGTTAAGAGTTGGTGAGGAAAGTTTGAGCAAACAAAGAAACTTACTTGATAATCTGGTTTCAACTCCAAGTTCACTTCTTCTCGGTACCAGGTTACCTGAGGCGCTGGTTCGGCGTCGAACTGGACGATGAAACTAAACAACAGAATCGTGAATGAAACCGATAAGATTGCAACCCATACTATCAGTTTTGTAATACTTTGAGTTGGACAAAAAGATCGGGCAAACAGCACTCCACTTACGTGACTTCCGAGAATTCTGGAGTGGTGATTGGCTGAAGAAATTGTGTGAACTTTGGAGCTCGTGCAACCGGAGCCTTCTTCTCTGGTTGAATCACTTTCGGCAGAAGCTCGACTGTTTCTTCTAGAACAACACACCAAATTGCAATGTGGTGATGATGTAGGTCAAAATAGTTCTTCAGAGTAAGTCCTCAAACTGACATACAAAATGAGATAGTGCTTACAAAGATGACGCTTCACAGAGTGTTTATCACGTTCACTTCAAGTTATGCTGTAATGACCGGATGATTGTTTGAAGCATTTTCAAAATATACAGTAAATAGTATTGCACTAGATTAGTTGATTAGTTGTACTGACTATTGCGTATACTTGCATCTGCTGGACTGATAAGAAGAAAGTCTGTGGGCAGTAAAATGCGGTCGATGAAAAGTCAACACCAGAGTAAGGGGTAACAAGTCACTTTCAAATGAGACCGGCAACCCGAATGTCATCCTTTCAAGCCCAGGACAGATACAACTATGCATACAGTAAGCAAACAAGTATTTGCTAGTAACAGCAAAATTTAGAACGTTTTCGATAGTCAGGTCATCTAAATTGTCTAACAAATGTCCCGATTGTACCCATCGGGTTTTCGTTTTCTTATATGAGTGAACTAAGGCAAGACCATTCCTTATCTGTTGACATTTGCGTCTTAAAAAACGTTCTGGAGCTGTAAAGATGTTACCACATACTCCTTTAGACCTAGCCTATCCACTTGTAAGTGATGCAAAAACAGTACGACTCACGGTAGTGTTCCGCATTGATTGTCACTCTAGCAGACGCCGTGCCTGCCGTGTTGGCGGCTACACATTCCCAGTGCGTCAAGTCTTCCGGCTGTACGGATGTGATCCAGACTGTTGTCTCATGTGGCTGTATGTCCACCGTGATCCGTCCATCAGATGTGGAAGAAACCAATCTGACAAGAACCGAAAGAAAACAAAGTGTCACTTCCCATCTTGTTTAGCTTGTCGTTCGGACACGACAGCTCGGTCCGATACATGGTGAAATCAGGGGAGTGATTATGAACACATCTCAAGGGATTGCAATTCAATACTGGCTGAGGGAGTGTACGTGCAACTGCTTAATGCTTCTAAGGGAGAACGTAATCCAATGTTTGTAGTAAACTATACTTCGCTTTAGAAATGCCGCCTTACAGAAGACATGCTAGGTAACCGCTGCGGCCGACATTGCACAGCTCGTGTTTTTAATTTTCTGTTACGTGTGCCTGCAAACCCACGCCGTCACTCACGGAAAGCGTCAGTGTCCTACCATATAACTCAGGATGTTGATGGTTTTTCGTTTTCTAGGAGATCCGTAACAATCCCAAGGAATGTTACCACGGAATAGGTTATCCGGAGAAATGCACTGATTACGGGAAAGTATGAAGTCCATTCAGTGTGTTGTGATCTTCAGCTAGCACCAGCAGATGGACGAAATTTTAACACTCGAAGTAGCTCTTGTGAATACTTTGGAATTTTCAAATAAGGACAGAACTATTCCATCTACAGTTGAAACACCGATTTCATGTCTAGGCCAGACTAATACTCGACCATCAGACGCAGTTGCTGATGGCTAGGTAAAAACTTTAACCTGACTTCATAGCACGGCCGAAAGGGAATTCGGGCAGTGACACTTTTTGAAAATATGTTTAAAAGTGCATATTATCCGCTTGTTTCTAAGGAAGGCATAGTCACATGTCAGAGTGTTTCCTTTCCACAATTGTCACCAATATAAATACCGTAGAAACAAACAAAATGCCGTCAAAGTGCTTTGAATGAACTGACAAGAAACATTAACGTGTCTTGCTAAAATTGTGGCCTAAAAACGCAGGAGGCACAAAGCCTATTTATCCAGAAAACTGAGGAAGGAGGTATATGTTTCAACAACACCTCGAACACAAACACTTATTCACACAATACGACAATTTCAGGGTACTACAGTTGCCAATGACGAATTGTTGTATCAGAATATCCCTTTCTTGCCAGGACGCACTCCAATGTTTCTTGTTTCCCTCAGGTTTCTTTAATACATAAATACGGTCCTTTGCCTTACAACTCACGAGTAATATGGTTTCATCGTTCAGTCTCACTACAATGGTTGTATCAAATGCGAGATAAATAAACGAATCATAATTAGGATGGAAACTCGGAAACTGATCGCAGTCATGTCTGCAAAATATGCAGATGCATATTGTGGTGGTACCGTTGCAGTATGAGAACCTGTGAGAGGGACTTAACCGTCAATGTCAAAAGAAATGTACAGAGAGCTTGAGTGAGCAATTACACCTCACGGGAATCGCCTACTGAACGGTGGCTCTTGGGAGCGCAACATTTTTGGAAACAATGAAATGTTGTGATTAATATACCCGACCCATACTGCTACCTTGGCGAGGTGGTCGGGCTTGTGTACTGTTTTGATCCGGCGGGGTATGCTGATTAGGTGCAACTTTATCACATAGACCAAAGGGGAGCAGTCAGACGAAAAGCAGTTACACTCATAAGATTGTATGTTGCACTACTGACCGCGTAGGAGTGCTTAGGTAGTGAGGCACGATCCTATGAGCATACAGCAGAACTATTTTTATAGTTGCGACACTGCTGTCTTCCGTATCAGGAAGAAGGGGATTAGAAAAGGTACCCTCAAACAAAGAGCACTCCGATCGCCCAACGGTTGACCGTGACCGCCGGCGTATTATCCAATACGGTTGAAAAACATTTAGTATCTCCCGAAACCCTGATGTAGCTTCGAGTACATCCACTGCACCTTCAAAGTGCAAAGTGCTGCTTCCAGGCTGGAGCATTTCCATTCCTACTTTCTTTATTGCAGGTAATGCGCTTTAGATTGTGGACAGTTCCATATAGTTGGGTAGCACTATCTCGTCAGCCTGTAATATTGCCAGCGAGGATTGTAAAGGCACGCGTTGCCTTTGCTAAACTGCGTCATCTGTGGCGTCGAAAAGACGTCCGGTTGTCGTTGAAAGAAAGGGTGTATAATGCTTGTATGCGTTCCATTTTGCTTTATGGTTCGGAAACGTGGCCTGTTCACAAAGCAGATATTAGCAGGCTTGCTGTGTTTGACCATCGTTCTCTTCGCCAATTGACCCATAGTAAGTGGACTGATCGCGTGAGCAATGTGGCCGTTCGCCGGCGCGTATTCCGGAATGCTCGGGATGCGCGACCAATTGGTCAACTAATCACGGTGCACAGCTTGAGATGGTTGGGTCAAGTACACCGTATGTCATCTGATCGTTTACCGTACCGGGCATTATATGCTGAGACCACCAATAGTTGGGTAAAATCGCGTGGTGGTCAAGCAACAACGTGGTCACGAAATATGGAGACCCTGACTGCTCCATTGTGCAAGTGGGTAGGTGTCGTCTACCTGGATGTGGTCCTCGTGATCACTCAAACCACTGGTTAGGGATGCTATCCGAGATGGTGATGTGTCGCAGTCAATGGTGTACTTGTATTCATACAATTTCTAGTTCTCCCGCTTAGTCTTTTATTAATTTTGAAACTTCTTAGTAACGTTTTCTTCTAGGATATTCCACGTCACTACTAAGACGAGCGGCGGCCCGAGCCACAGTATCTTTTGGTCAGGCTTATGGTTGCTATGATGATGATGATGATGATGATGATGATGATGATGATGATGATGATGATGATGATGATGATGATGATGATGATGATGATGATGATGATGAT
>LUCH01017877.1:0-22611 GCA_013368495.1 Paragonimus heterotremus
TTTCATCACCAAGCCAATATTTTTGGGACTTATTCGATGTATTCCAATTTTTCTATCTACGACACTTATTTACAATTGATGTATTGTAGGTACTTTGCCTGAAGTTTTGATTTTAAAATTTCAAAAAAATATTTAAAAATCGAGGATTCGCGCCAAAAGGAACGTTTTGCCTTTTGAACGACCTTCAAGGCGAATCCCGTGAAATGGATAATTGCCGAGGTTTTTTGAATTTTACCGGAAATATTGATATGCATATTACGTGGCAGATATATAGATTTCATCAAGTATAATAATCGTGTTGCGGTGAGAAAATTCTGTTATACTTAAAAATTGTCCATATCCGCACGATTGTTGAGAATAATGTCGCCATTTTTGTGATAAAGCACCATGTTGACTTTCGTAATCGATTTTACGTTCTGAAAATGCTTCCATTGGGATTTTGATGGTGGGATACGTATTTCTATCTCTCACAGACTTTCATTCTCCTGTGGTTTTGGAGATTTGATAGATTTTGTAATTTTCGACCACGTTGCGTTTCCATAGAATTATACAGGAAATATCACAGCAATTCCTGGTGAAAGTTATACTGTCACGTTTGTTGGTTATTCTCGTGAATTGTGTGCTTAGCTTGGTTTCCCTATAAAG
This sequence comes from Paragonimus heterotremus, assembly GCA_013368495.1. NCBI lineage: Eukaryota > Metazoa > Platyhelminthes > Trematoda > Plagiorchiida > Troglotrematidae > Paragonimus > Paragonimus heterotremus. The sequence continues at coordinate 646 of LUCH01017877.1, forward strand.
TATTTCCGGTGGAAAAGGGCCTACGTTATCACCTGATCGTTTCTACGTTCGGTATGGCGTAAACATGGGTAACAAGTCCCACTCTATCGGTAGAATCGTGCGTAACGTTTTGGTTATTGCTTATTGACTATGTTTGATTGTAGCCTGCCATGTGTACGCAAATCACTGTTCACTTATTTGAGAGATAGTGACCAACTTTGAGGCTCGTTAATTATCCGACGAAAACATTGATTCCCATTTATACCATTTCAGCTGCAGCCCTTCTATCTTCGTATCGTGGACGCTTTTGATTCCGATGACTGTTGGTCTCTGTTTTCGCCGGCTGCAGAATTCACCGGCGACTGTCAGTATGTTATCTTATTTCCGGCATGAACTGAAGTAAACCATTATAACTTTTCCCCAACGGTCTTAACGTACATTTATTCTGATTTCTTTCGTGTTCTTCTTATCAGCTTTGATCACAGCTTAAGTCGATTGGACAGACCACCTACTGGTGTGAATGCACACTACGTACTTAGCCGTCGATCATAGTTTAAGTCAACTGGACGGAACGGTTACTTATGTGAACGCGTACTACATAGTTAGGCTATGATCATATCTTGAGTCAACTGGATGGGGCAGCTATTAATGTTAACGCTTACTACATAGTTGCTACGACAACTTCGTCATCACGCACAGTATTTGCGACCTGGCTGAAACTGCTTGTTCTAAACATGAATTATAAACACGTTAAACAGTATACCTTCCTTGGGTAGTGTACTCACCCTGCACAGGAATGTCATCAACATCAGGCCACACTGATGATCCGTGGTCTGGCAGCCGTGAAGCTCTTGGGATGGTACACCTGGATCCTAATGGGAGCATATGGACGGGTTTGTGTCATGATGGGGCTGTCGTAGTAGCGTAGTGTGTTTAACATCTGTATGTGGTGCTATGCATTCCGCCGGTGGTTTTTGAAACAAACTTAGGTCACGGGGTGTGCAGACGATTAGCGGCGAAAATGTGATCCGTGTGAACGACAATATTCCGTTCAGGAAATATTCCACATTTGGAAATATCCGTTTTACGCTCCAGGAAGCATTCACAGTTTTGTTACCTTGGGCGTGCAAGACTAACATAATATTCACGGCGTTCACGATGGTCTGCGCAGGGGACCGTTCCATGCAGTTGACTTAAACTATGATCAACGCCTAAGTACGTGGTATGCGTTCACACCATAGGCTGCTCCATGCAGTTTACTTAAGCTATGATCAGTGCCTAATTAAGCCGCATGCATTCACCTTGAAAGCTGCTACGTCCAACTGACTTCAGCTATGCCAAGCTGCGCTCCATGCTTAGACACTTATAACTGTTCTGTCCATTTGTCCTACCTTACGAGTTATGCCAAAGCCATAGGTGGACAAGTAAAGTCAATAGAGAAGAAAACGTAGGGATAGAATCGTGAATTATGTATTTGATAATTGTGGCTAACTTTACATACTACCTCCGCTTTTTTCAGCTCCGAATGTAGCCTTCGTTATTCATGTGTTACAGGTGTCCTCCCGGATGATTGAAACCGCGTATCAGATGGAGTTTTATCATCATGCCGTTCATCACATCCGATATCTGTAAGAAATCTGTGTACAAACATATTGAAGAACTTACTTTCTCCAAGTATATCAACAGGATAATCGTTCCAGGTCATGTTAATTCGTGCTCTCTTCGGCTCGTGCGCAAGCGGTATACTGTCAGCAGACCGGCCTGAGTCGACATCCGTTGTGGGTGGTGTGCGCCACCTGCCTCTCATAATCACCGGAGAAGTGCGAACTACGGCCGATATGAAGGGAACTGACAAAAATAACGATTCGAAATGTGCACCTACCAACTGACTGAGGTTGAAGCTGTTTGCCACAGAATGAACACCCGTTTGTCTGCCATTTGGATACACAGCGATTGCTGTCCTTCTTTACGGAGTCGCCGCAGTGTCTACATGACAATTCTGATTTAGACCTCTTCGCCCACCTCGGTTGCACACCGCTTGCAGTTGAGCTCATGGGGAAGTCGTATAAAGTAAGCCAGTTTGGGCACGTTTCACTACTCTACTGACAAAAGCAATGATACCGTTAAAGCAGGTCACTGTCGGACGGCTGTTGTGGTCGTGCGGTTTTCAAGTACATGATGAAGGGCTTTATAGTGACGGTTGAAACCGACTGCAACAAACGGCCGAAGCTGCAGCCAACCAACTGTCGAATTGGCAAATTGTACTCTGTTAGCCACTGCTCATGAATGGGGACGTCACGTTTGTAAAGGGAAACGAAAACTACAGAAGACCTTAACGCAGGGATAGAAATGTTTCCGAAACACCGACAGAGTGTGTGTGCATGGAAGCCACATTGTACGGCAAAAAGCAAGTTCACATGCACCCTCTACGCTATCCACGACGAAAGCGTCACCATCTTGTTACACACGAAGCTGTCATGTTCATAGTGGTTACTAGGGAACCGCTTGCCTTGTACTGAGATACTGTTTCGAAAGGGAATCGTGGGGTCCATCCCTTCAGGTGTCTTTGAGCAAGGTGACTTGCGAATGTGGTCATTATGTGGGAAATGTTTCTTATGTGCAAGCCAACGTCCACGACCTCACGACGGTTCATGGGTCGTTTGTATTTCGTACTTCCACAGCAACCACTCGTTGTGGATCCATATTTTCTGAATGGCAGCGACTGGGAAGTATCCTGGGTGCGCCCCCCCCCCTTCAACCGTCCGTTTGCGATCTCCAGCCTATTATTCGTCCAATTGCCAGAGGGAGCAACATCGTTTTGCGCACCGGTGGCGCACTTTCGCACGATGTACGGCCATCTACACGAAAAATAATTCAGAAACTTCCTATTCGTCCCGCCGATGATACATGAATCACGTTTGAACCTACGGTGAACAGTGTAACAGTGCAACCTACTTTTCCTCATTGTCTGTCGTTGCCAGCCGGTAGAAGAGATAACGTCGGCGAAATATTTTCTTTTAAAACATATGACGGACGAATTTTGCTCACTTACATGCTTACGTACGACATCACGTACATGAAAGCGACACAGCAGGATGTCGCGGCCGAACACCACATGGGATGCCTTAATTTGCGCAGTCATCTTATCTATGACGAATGTTTCCACCGCAATCTGCTCGCCCATCATTTCACGAAAAATTCCGAGCAGTCTACTTAGTGAAGCATACTTTTCACTACGAACGTACCCGTACATCACGGGTCGGCACTGTCTCATACCGTCTGTCACGAGGAATCGATGTAACTTCCAACTACCTATGTATGAGCGAATATACAATGACATACTTGTGCCTATTTGTCCTGTGAGTGGCATTCATATTCACCACATGTGGAAAACGTCGGAATAGTTCAACCTGCGTTCGCTGAGCGAAGCAGATATGCGTATATCTGTTGCCTTCGTCCGTAATAGTGCGCATCACACCTATCACACTAATCACTGACAGCACCTCGTCAAGGTTCTCTAATATTCCATGGCTAATCTTACATAGTATCCTCATTTGACATTTTGGCTTTAATTGAGGTGGATGTTTCCAACGTCGGCGGTTGTAATAAACTTCCTGTGAACACCCACTACATATTGTTTGATGTCAGCAGTTGGTAGATTCTATTGAAAAAGACTCTTGGACTCGTCCAGTTCACTGACGGTGAGTCCACGATTCGTAGGATGGTAATCATGTGGCAGACGACTGAGAGGTTGGTTGTGTTCCAACTCGAAGGAGCTCAGAACCAGACACGCATCTCGTCGGACTACATGAAAACGTTATCTACAACATGTGTCGCGAGAACTGATTCGATAAGTCTGACAATAGCTAACCCACTAGACACGTCGCGCACCCCTGCATACACCCCTACGCCTCCTGTACTTCGTGCAACGACAATAAGTGTGCACGGTTTTCAGGAAACCATGTCTCCTCACCTTATTGTACTTCAAAGCAGTTTTCGACCTACGGCTCGTCCCACGAACGTAAACAACGCTCACCTCGCTCATGCACCTCTGAAGGCACGCCGGGAATTGTGAGAAAGTGTGAGGTTCACGGTTGACAAACATCGTCTTGGAACCCGCACTGTAATCCATTTCGTACAAATAAAAAATAAATAACTGGAAATAAAATAACAAACAAATGACAAGCATGACCAAACGAATTAAAAATAACCCCAGCATCCTTGTGTTAACATTGTCAGGCATTATACTTTATGGTTAAATTCAGATCATGATACTTGATACCACTTAGAGGTGTACCGCTTCTTCGGCATAAGCTTGATTGCGCGAATGTGTAGTTGATTTTGAGGCTTGTCCCATTTGACTCCTGACAGTGGCGTAGATTCATCAACGGCCGCAAAATGAACGGTAGTAGGCTTCTTACAGAAGTCATCCGCTGGGTGAAATGGGATGAAGACCACCCATGATTGCGTTACGTGTTAGCTACTTGTTTTCTCCACACTCATCCATGGTGGGTTTCTACAATTACCAACCTTCAGTCGTATCAGGTTCGAGCCGCAAACAGTCAAGCAAGACGACTGTGCGATTACCTAATCCGTGTGGCGTAGTGATTCCAAGGTCATCACCCATCAACTCTTCGCTGTTTGAGAAGTGGCCCAGCCACGAAGAATTATGGCCAGTATGCTACCGAGTCAAACCAAAGATGTGCTATGTAAAACCACGCACATCAATCGTAATAAACAATCATACATGAACTTCATGGAGTCATTGACAAACGAATGACCATTATCTTGTTAGCTTTTTCAAAATGCAACTGCGATCGCCGATTTCAGAGGATAAGGCTGTAATAAGTTTTGAAGTCGATAGATCTTCAGTAAATCCCATAGAGCGACTGGTACATGTGCAGCTATTGGCCGCATTCTGTTCTGTGATTATCTGTGTTAAGCGAAATCCCGGTAGGAATAGAGCCGCGTCGATGGCGAAACTGCTATATTATATGACGTGAAATCTCTTGCGGGGTGACAGTAATTTCAAAGAGCCGTGGTCGAGCTTTACCAGGCACGGTATCGGGTAGCGGGATTTAGTGAATTTTCCGCACTTTGACGTTAGTGGGTCCAAGTGCATTTGACGAAAATCACCACTGACTCCTGTCGCACACCGGATCTTCACTGACAGAATCGGGGATACCCCGATCAATAACACCGCATGATCGATCAACGGTACCAGATTCCATTATATCGAGCTTTCGCCCCTGGTGTTCTGCCCATCGTGTGTCCGGATATGCCAACTAGTACAGAGAAGTCAACCGTAAGGGGCGAATATCAAGAGCTCTGCTGGTATAGGGCAGGTTGCCAGTTCGGCGGTAAAACCTTATGGGTTATCGAATGGCGCCCCCCAAAAATTCGTCCACAACTGGAGAGCCAGAGAAGTCTATCTATAGTGCAGTTGCAAGGAATTGGGTTGAAGGCCTATTTCCTCTCAGTTTACTCGTATTCCTGGACAAGAAGTTTCTGCGAGAGCTATTATAAGAACTTTCCCTTGCATTAGTTTAGTATAACTCCGGGTTACCGACTTACACTTAATTCGAACGGGGTGGAGAGTGCTTGAGTTCTCCGCGTTTCCCATAGGCTTAAGCTCCGCAAACAACTGGGGGCTGTCGTCAAGGAGACGACGTATTCTGCGCGGAAGAGGCTAACGACGGTAGAAACAGCACAATTTGTGCGGCGCAAATAACCCGTCCTGTTTTTAATGGCTCTCTGGAACGCACGATTGTTTTGTTTCGCAGAACCACATTCCAGAAGGAGCTGCCCTAGATGGTTTCACAAGTCACCATAGTCAGCTTGAATGAAATTTTGGCCTGTGAATATTTTTCTGGTTGCTGTAATCAGTGACAGATAAAATCAAGGGGGAACAGAGAGTGGTCACTCTGACAAAGTGGCGCTTGATGACAATGATTTCTGCCAGGTGGTTCTCATTACTGACAACTGGGTAAAGCATGGAGTGGACCTGATCAGGGGATAGCGCATCAGGCCGTTGACATAGAGTATCTACGCTCTCTATCGTGTCAGCAGTGACACGGAAGTCGAGAATCCGCCTTCATAATCCTGAGTTGACATTGTTGCCAAGTTTACTTCGGGTTAATCGATGTCTTCTATATTAAGTTCAGTTTCTCGCGCCAATGAGTCTCTGAAGCCAACAAGTGCTGTGACAATGAAAAACGACACGCTTCAAAATATTGGATAACCATGAAAACCGTCGAACTAAATTCTGAGAAGTTCGCATTAACTGTTGCCAAAACCCTCTAGGTTCGTAGGTACCATCGGTAGAGGAAGGTCCGCCTTCCCAGTAGAAGAGATGAAACAAGAGCGAAGTGTAAGCCAGCATGGCTCAGCCCCTTGGACCTATACTGTGAGGTATTAGGACTGACTATGCAACTTATATGACCAAAAATATCCAGGGAATAACGGTAGTGAATGAAAGTGAAATCTTGACTAGCTTAAGCCCATGAGAAAGATAATATCAAGGAAATCTATTCGAATCAACCTTTCATACTGGATCCGGGAAGAGCAGTGGCTAGGGCTTGCCAGGCTTTCTCTGTCAAAGGATAGCGCAAACAGTGACAGCATGTCTGAACCGTTGATGAGTAGACATACGAAGAAGCCGGCCCTCACCAATGCAGCAATTCTCGTCTTCTCTAACTGAGAATTGTGGCCTCGGAAGTAGGATGCTGTATGCAGTTTGATCAAATAATCCAACTGTACTCCAATTATTCTTTCGATAGGTTGCACAGTTTCGATTGAGCTCTCTGCCACCGTCTTTTCTACAGGAGAACAAAATCGCTCTAGCTTCATTTGAGTTACCCGCATCATCTCCAGCGGCCTCACAAACCCATCCTTGATTTTTCCGAGCACCTTAACTTCCTTTGCCAAATCCGGCTCCCAGGCCTACCTACAGGGCCCTAGATGTGATCCCCCAAACGCTTTGTTCAAAGATAATAATGCTTTCTGTTTTCCTGAAGCGAAAGTTTTGCTCAAAATATACAACGCTCTATTCTCGTTTTTAACCGCCTCTGGATAAAGCTTAGAAACTTTAAGGTTCTCCGCCGTGAGCGCTCCCAAGGTCTTGGATAGTTCTTTTCCCCTCAACCCATTTTCCTTCCCTACCCTACTGAAGAACTTAGCCCGCCCCAACTGATTGCCAGAAAGCAACTGAATACGCCTGTCTACATTCGCTTAGTAACTGACACTCATCTATCCACCTTAGAACAGTGTGCAGATCTTCCTGCGTGCGCGTGCTGTTGTGATGTCCCATAACCTCCACATCATCAGCAAACATGCAGCAGGAACGCTTCAGGTTTCTGGCGAGGTCATTAACGAGCAGCGGAAACAACCTTAGTCCAAGCATTGCTTCTTGAATTACCACGTTAACAATCGCACCCTCATTGGGCCTTTCTCTTTTCATCCCTGCTTGAAAAATGTGATGCCTCAGGAGGTCCTTTGTCCATCCCAGTGGCCTTGAAGGAAGAAAAGACTTGGTAGTTTGCAGCTTAGCAGTCGGTGGTTCACTGAGTGGAACATCCCCCCAAAACTCATGCAGTAAACTAACTTTCTCAAACACGCAACCTTTTCTTGAATGTCACGAGGAAACAAGCCAGGCTGATGAGATATGACCTACTACAGGCGAATTCCTGTTGATCTGAAGGAAGAAGACTATTATGAGCTGGACACACCGTAGTTTTCTCTTTAGTACTTTCTTTTGACAATTTATGGACTTTGATTGCAGACTTATAAGTCGATGGTTTCCCACTCAGTGCACCTTCTTCCCGTATGAATGGATACAAAGTCTAACTCTCACCAGTCGTCTGAGATGATGGCCCTCCGAAAGGTGAAATTAAACAGTTCAGTGAGAGGCACTTGAAGAACATCGCATAAACGGCTACCCCATTGCTATATTCGCACCTAGCGTACTCAGCACTTCCCTAACTTCATATCTTTCTATTTTAGCCTTATCCATCACCGGTCTTTCTGCTGGGACCGTGTTGGGCACAACTGTGGTAGTCCCAGAGTCCAGGACGTGTACCTCCTCAAAAAATCCTGCATAAAACCCGCGCTTTTTGTGACAGTGACTCGACGACATCTGCAACAACGTCAGCAGTGCTACACAGCCGTCTGCCATTTGGCCTGGATATATATAGGCCTCAGAATTTCAAGTTAATTCTCTGCTGGACTCGCTTCAAACACGGCACTGCATTCCTTTCGCATTTCAGAATACTTCTTTCTAGCCGCCTTTCATTAGCAAAACCCGATGAGATAATCCAAACGGTTCCACCCGGCTCGAGCCTCCCTTTTGCGGTTCTACACATTTCCGTCTCACTTCTCAACCACAGAGGCATGCGTGAAAGCTGGTTACATAAAGTTGTCGTCGATTGTGGTCCGTGCTTTAGTGACGTCGCCGGTACCACGACAATCTACCTAACTCAGTTGCACCACATCCGACATTAGTTACTGAGCATACATCCCTCCGAAGTATCTGGACATGCCCCTGATGTAAACACAATCAGATCATAGCCTATAATCTTTTGGTCGCTCTAGCCCAGGGGGGTTCTAACTTTCAGGTACCAAATGTCATTCGAGTTTTTGTTGAGGCAAGGCCTAAAACTTTGGGTGTCTTTCCACTGTGTAACCTAGTGACTTTCTTAGCACGTCGAAAATTTTTTCTGTTATCTAAGAGCTCTAACAGGGCCTTGTTAAACGTGCCACTGGCAGCACGCCCAAAATTTCAACCCACCTCTGGAACACTGAATTTTCCTGCTGGAAAACGTTGCTGTGCCACACCTACTTACCTCAAATAATACTGAGAACTGTTCACCCTTCTATCCAGCGGTAAAGAAACTTCTATAAACTCACCGAACCGGTGGGTTTGCCTAACTGCATGTCATGGAACAACTTGACAGTAGAGTACTCCCCACCTTCAACTTTACTCATTGGCAATGGCCATGATACTGTCTTATTAACAGTGGAACGGTCTCGCTAATTCTGCCTTCTTGATTGTCTGCCCAATAGGTCAACTCCCCATGAGGCAAATATTATTCGCGGATTCATCGATTTTCAGTCAGATCTCAGCAACCGTTACGATATCCTCCTTTGCTTGTTCCCCTGAAAGTTCATTCCATTTGTCCCCCAGGCCATCAGCATTGGAGAAATTGCGACGGGAACGCCCCTAAATCCTTCTCTACAAGAACTGGCCGAAGAGGAAAGCCGTTTAATATGCAGATAGTACTCGACAAATGTCAGATGTATATAACCGGTAGATGAAATTTTACTCAGGCCTCTTAAACAGGTTACCCTGCATTCCATAGTGGAGGCGCTAGTCAGTAAGAACCGGGTGGTTCACCAGATCGCATGCTTCGAAGAATTCGAGGTGAACGACAACAGCTCCGATGTTGGGATCCTTTTACTTCCAAGAGCGATCAAAGGCCATCAACACGTCCGTCGTGCAAGAACAACCCGCCTTAAACTATGTTGCACACGGACAAACAAGTTGCAAGAAGATAGGTACTCGTAAGGTGAGTTATAGCCGGGCGTCTCCGCTTTATTTGACAACCAGGACAATATAGTGATCGGACAACAATCGTCAGGATTATTGCCTCCTCCACGTTTGACAACGGCAGTAATATTAGCAGGCTTCCATCTGTTGGATGCCGAGCCACTTGGCGTGGGCTGCGTGAGTGACGGACAATGGGCTTAGCAGGTCGGTCAGTGGCACGATGCTCTGGGTAAAATACAGTTAAGATCAGCAGAGATATTCTTATGGCGCATGAGCCTTTCAAGAATAGTTGCAGACAGTGCATCCACAGCCCGAATGCCGGCTTTCAGATCGGCAGTTCGAATCTGAAGATCTGGAGGTCTGAGAGAAAATGCGGCTGTAAAAGTTCGTCAGAGTATTCCAGGCTTCCTCAATAGAGCTCGTGAGTCCGGTTCAGACAAGAGCCGTGACAACCCAGAATTTGTTCACCGCGTTGGAGATGCCTATTCAAACGGACCCATCGGATCACTAACGAACCGTTTAGTTGACCGTTTCTCTCAGGCGGGTGAAATGCATTGGACTGTGAGTCACACAAAAGCAACGTGATCATATTCGGAACAGAACTTTCGGTAACGTACCTAAACATGCCGTTTCTCATGAATAATTTTCAGAATTCGATCGCAAAGTTGACATAGTTATTTGTTATGTCCTCGGACAGTCATTGGTGTCAAAACCTTAGTGGTTGTGACGAGAAGGCCCTTAAACTTGGCGCGCAGTTCATTAACGAAGTGGGATAGATGGAGTTTGTTTCAAGCCTGAGCCGCCGGGTAGGAACGCGGTGTATATATATTCATTTTATGGTGACACCTACGGTTACTGGTGGCAAGAAAATTTATGCCAATGTTGCATAGTAAATTGACTAAGATCCCTACAAGGTTGTTTAGCCCGAGGCGGTATGGAATTCGGAATACTCAACTGTTAGGTAATAACCGATGAGAACCTAATACAAGATGCAGAGAAGCATGACCACCTTGCCCGCCTGTGAAGTTCAAAACATGCCCAGTTAAACCAAACGTTTCCATTAGAAGGAAGAAACAGTCTGCCATATGGCCCTCATAACCCGCATATGAGAAAACAGGGAAGTTTATTTTGGGAAGGTTGAATCCACCTGCAAAAAGGATATGAAAAAAGCCCCGAGGGGTTCGTCTGTCGCATAATCAGTAGACAGAGGTCCATGTAACATTTCAGTCAACCGACGATAAGCAGTGGTCAGTCATCAACTGCACCGGACTGCTTCAGGAATCACAGCAAGTTTTGGATTGTCGCGATAAAGGTCCGAAGTGGGTCGTCTGCCTACAGGGTCACCTCATTACACTTAACTTTGAATCTGTTAGCCCGAAGTGGCAGCTCATCACAAATTTCAAGTTCAGAGTCCAGAGGATAAGCGATCAGTTGCTGCAACTACCGGGGTTCTAGAGTAAGGCAGATATAATCAAGATAAGCGACTTCATTAAATGGGCCTAATGAGTTGGCTGAAACACATTTAACACAGTTGACAATGAAGTGGCGTCCACTGAGTTGACACTGTGAATGACGCGACTTGTTCACACGACTGGCAGATTTATCACCAATCACGCTGGGTTCGCTGTGTTGGTGGATAATTTGGTGGCTGTGTCTACTGAAAGATCGTCGAAAAATCGAGTTCCCTTGATCCGGTTCGTCGGCGCGTCAAAAAGGCAAATGCTGCGAAACGTTACCCTTTCATTTATTCTCGTCGGCCATACGTCTGAAACAACTGAATATATACAAAGGATTCCAGACAATACTTACAAAAATTAAGCACGGCGTCAGCGTCAATTGTATGTCAACGATAATGACTGCGTTAAAACCTTTAGCACGCGCAGGAGTGATCGACTCTGTTTGATTAGCTCGGCTTCCGCGAAGACGAACGGTTTCAGGTTCCAATCAAGCAACAACAAAATGAAAGATGTTGATGTTAAGCGATCGGTAACTTAAGAGAGTGGGTAATGGGACTAAGGACGCTGAATTTAAAAGGTAAACCAGGTGAAGCGTTTGAACTACAAAAGGGAAAATTGATCCCAACAGGCCTTGAAAGCAGATAGAGTATGTTCTGAGGCAGCACTACCTGGCAGAGTTGCAAACTCTGTAAACGGTTATTCAAAAGAAACAGATCAAAGTTTCAATCGGCCGAACTGAAACTTCAGTTTAGGAGCATGACGTGTTGAGGTTGTTAATGTCTGCTGCATCACTTGTGAGCTCCCTGTACTTTGTTTGATCAGTGTTGAAAGGCTGCCCTATGTTTTGTCATTTTCCTTCAAAATGTACCGCATTAAACACTTTTACCCATACATCAGCTACCGTGAACGTTTCTCTTACTCTTATTCAGTCCGGGCCGTGTAAATTTCTGAATGCCATAAGTGGACAATCTATAATTTTTCGTGAGTAGTTTATAATTATTATCATTTTCCGACGCGCAAGCGGTCGTTTTGATCCGACCTAGACAACGACCGGCCGTTTGAGTGAGCTCAATTCCGTTCTATCATACCCCATTACTGAGAAGTGCCTATTCGCCGAATTTGTGGTAGGGGCACATTCCTTGTTAAATTTCTGGGAATTTTTCACATTGGAATTGAGAGATTTAATTTTCTCTTACATAGATTCAATTAGTAGCGTATTGCATACAGTTTTTACGGGCGCCTTCTCAGTAGCCGGTTCCAAGATAAGTTAGCTTCCCTGTCGTCGGATATTGAGAAAGGTACTAATTAGATCAACAGATTATGCGTAAATCAGCGTGAACTTGAATCGTTAGCGAACAGTCACATATGACGCCCCCACTCGGTATTCGTGTGGTCGCTGTGCAGAGTTCTACATGGGAGGTTGGGAGTCTCGGGGAATAGGAAAGTTAATAAGGAATCATCCCGCCCAGATCGAGATTCATGTGAGCGAATACTAAGTTTGCCAGGTCTTTCCTCCTTGGAATTTGCTTGCACTCCTCGGACGGCGTTTGTGGTCATTCAGTAGGTAGCCTAAAATGAAGCCTTTTGATTTTTGACAGGGAAGCCGGTGTTGTTCTCAAGAGAAGGTCGAAAGAAGCTACTGTAGAGAAGTTCAAAGCAGGTTGGTTGAGAGCTGCAAACAGCCACTTGAGAACTACCACGGCACTCTAGGATCTCCCGAAGTTGGCTCATATGAACTGAGGAATGTATTGGAAATGAATGTTCCTTGGTCCGATTCATTAGATATTGAGTGGAAATCATTGTGATTGAGATTAAAAGTGATGCCACAAGTTTTTTAACCATGCACTGCATTTACGCCTCAACTTTGGGATCATTAAAGTCCGACTGGAAACCAGAAGAATAGTGTTTGTTGGCGTTTGATATCGCCTGGAACTAGCAAAAGCGATGAGGTAGTTAAGGAAGCTTTACCATTCATACGAGTGATGCATATAAAAGGGCCGGAAATAGAGCTTCGGAAAATCCCACTGCTCCATCAGTAGAAGTTGTAGAGGCAATAATTAACTCCTACGTAGCAATAGCGATTGGCGGGCCAGAATTGAAGCTACTGGGGCAGATTCTTGCGAACACCGGCGTCGTGAGGTTTGTCACGCAGCATGACGTGAATTCCTGGATTGGGCATCTAATCAAAATGAAGATGTGCACCACCCACTCCTGCGTTCTGGTCGGCCGATGGCGCCTAGCGATCGGCGGCCAACAAGAGATTTGTCGCATATGGGTGATCTCTGGGGAGGTCATGCTGAGCACTAGAAAAGAGGTTTACGGCAAGTAAGAAGTTAGATTCTTCTACGCATTCAGGCGGCTCAAGTACCGTGGTTTCGCTTTTAAGGACAGCACAACGTCTGTAATCACTATGAACTTTATGGCAAACATCCGTTGATCCGGAAGTACAAGTTCACGTTCAGCTTGCACAGGATGAAATGGCCGCTGCCAGCCGAGCGTCCAGAATATTTGCACCAGAATGCCAGAGGAGAGTACCAGAGCTGCGACTGTCCCATTCGAGGCGGGAATGACGGATTTTTCAGATTCCGCTTTTCGATTTCGAGCCAGGTTTGATTATCGAGTATGTGGACAAGAAGAGTGACGGAGGGGAGGACGAAAGAAAAATAATCGCAATCCCCAATGGCTGTTTAAATACAGGATAATTTTCATAAGCTTTTTCCCCACTACAAGGGAGCTCAACCGTGATAGCCAAGACCGACAGATAGTGGTATGCCCCATGGTGGAGGCGTCAGCGAACCTTCTTAGTTACATTTCCAATTTCATCTCCCATTGAACAAGATCACCGGAATAGCACACTTCCGTAGGTACGCTGTCATAGACGTATTTGGCCTTCATCCTTCTCCTAACTGTGCAGGCATTCTACCAATTGGGAAGGCCTTTTCAAAACAGCAGATAACTCTATATAGCTGGTAACTCCATCAACCCGTTACCCCACGAAAATAGTAAAAAAATGCGCTAGAAAAGAACTGGTCATATGCAACTCACATTGTTATAAGTGGACTTTCACAGGCCTGATTCTATCTCTGGCACAAACCAAGATCCACCAATCATAACCAATTTTACTCTGGACCCCATTATATTTTCACGACAGCATCTATTTGGGGTTTTATCCTTTGATGTCGCATGTGGCGTTTCTGGGACTGAATGAGTGTTCTTGGGCCACGTTGGTTTGACCCCTCTGTTACACCAGTGGACAGCCTGGGACTCAGGAGTGAGGCAGAGTGTAGCTAATGAGAGGAGGATTGCTTCAAGCCAACAACCCTTGAACGGACAGTGGTGTAGGACTGAATGAGGGTTGTTCTAGTTGTTACCCGCGGTATCACCCTTCCTGGTCTGCAGGCGACGATGTCTAAACTCTTTAGCAATTTGGTCTTTGGATGGAGGTTCCCAATTTGTGCGGGTCAGACATCCCAACCATAAGAAAACACCGCGGTATATGGGACCGGAAAAGGGGGAAGTGTGCATGGGCTTGAAAGGTTCACAAGTTGATAGATTACCATTTTGGGGAACATATTAGTACTGACCCCCGCCCATAAAAATCACTGGGGTGATGACATCTGACCAGCCTCCATTCTCAACCCAAAAAACCTATGTTCCCCACATTATAAATTGCAGTGGAAGGCTTTACCATGTACGTCCGTGTTACCTTATCTACGGCATGTGAGTATGCTTACATGGCCACTCTGCCATAGATGTAAATTGAAACACTGACTCCAGGACAAAAACGATCCCTTACGCTGCCACATTCTTGTATGTTGCCACTACCTGCCAAGTCTTACCCGCTATGCTAAGGAAGATCTGGAAGGATCTCCTGCCACACTTAATCCAGCCGCACTTTGAATGAGATCACAATATCGCTGTGTGCTGCTTCATCTGGCAGCTTGTTCCACGCATTCACTATCCGGTTGCTGCAGAAGTTTGTTCGTACGCCCAAACAAGCTCTGCTTTTCTTCAGTCTGGGACTGTGACCTCTGGTGATGGCCCCCTGAAACATTTGTGCAAACAAGTCTGTGGACTTAAAGCCACTTACGCCTTTCAGTATTCTGAAGATATCGGTAAGATCACCTTTCACTCTCCTCCTTTCCATAGAGTACAATCCCAGCTCCTTTAAACGGTCTTGATAAGGTTTACCCTTGAATCCTGCAACTACTCGGGCTGAGAGTTGGTGCACTTTCTCAATGCGCAGAATGTCTTTACGTAGGTAGGGAGCCCACGCCTGCGCGCAGTACTCCAGGTGAGGCCGAACACTGGCTTTATATAGCGGCATGAATACTTCCGGTTTCTTGTTAGACAAAACTCGTTTAAATCCAAACATTTCATTGCAGGCTTTGTGTGCAGCCGCTGCAAACCAGGCTGAGGGTTTGAGATCGCTTTTGATCGATACTCCCATGCCTCGGGCCTTCGCCACGCAGTCAGTGATGAAAGAACCCTGGGAACCGGGTACTTTCAGGGGTTTAGAGCTTGCCGTTACCATTTGGCGCTTGGCGGCATTCAATGGAAGGTCCCATTTAAGAAACCACTCTGCTGCCGCCGTCAGATCCTGCTTTGGTGTGGCAGATTTGTAGACCCTACTATCTTAACATCATCTGCTAATACAAAGCACGGGTTGCTAAGCCCACTTACTAGGTCATTTATGAACAGCAGGAACAGGAGAGGACCTAAAACGGATCCTTGAGGGACGCCACTATGGGCTGTGCCTACCTCAGAGAATCTGCATCCAACCTTTACCCCAAAAACCCTGTTGTGTAAAAAATCATCTGCCTAGTCACTAGGCTGGAGAAATCAACCCACTTCATTTTGTACATGAGATAACGGTGATTTACTGAATCAAAGGCTTTGCCGAAATTCAAGTGGCAAACCTCGACTTTCCGGCCTCCGTCCAGCCGTCTAGTAACCTCATCTATAAAGTACGTAAGGTTGGGTAGACGTGATTTCCCTTTCTGTAAACTGTGTTATGCAATTCTGAGAAGATTGTCTCCAACAAGATAGTCGAAACTTTGTCCATAATTAGCCGTTACGGGCACTTTCCAACTATACTCATCAGACCCACTGGTCTGCAGTTATTTTGTTACTCTCACGTGCCTCCCCTGTGAATAGCGACCACCGTGGCTACACGCCACTCATCTGGGACTTCTCCTTCCTTTACAGAAGTCGTACACAGCTTCCATAGTGGATGCTGAAGAACTCCCGTTGATGGCTCAACGATGCCCGGATAGATGCCATCAGCTCGTGCGGACTTTGAGGGCTTAAGAGAGCCTAGGACCTTCCCAACTTCCTTCTCAGTGAGAACTATATTGTTCACTATGCTGTGAGGTTTGGACTTTAACAATGTTGGCAGAATTTTGCCCTCATTGCTCCTGTGAACCGTCTGGAAAAATTCACGGGGAAGGTTGGCCTTCTCTGTTTCGTCGGCGGCTGGTTTACTCTCCACAGTGCGCCCACTTCTTGCCTGCAGGCTCCCTCGGTTTGAACATATCGGTGAAAGTGTTTCGGAGTTGCTTTTCCCTTGCTCACAAGGCCTGCTTCAAAGCGATATTTTGCCGGGCGCTGGGCTTCACAGGCTTCATTTCTACAATTTTTATAGTTTAGCCAGTTACGATGGCTTTCGTTTCTCTTGTATCCCCCCAACATTTGTTTCTGTTGAAAAGCGCTGTACTCACCGTTTGTCTTCATCGGGGCGACCGATTTCGAGCTCTTCTTGGTACTAGGGATGTAAACTGGTCGGTTAGTACTATAAGCCCTTCTTTGATGACTTTTCATATATCTTCTACAGAAGCGTTCTTCCCCTCAGCGGCCCAGGACATGCCCCGTGCCGCTTTGAAGAGCCGCGCAACGTACATTCGACCGAAATTGTGAACATATTTTTTAGGAAGGTTTTTTGTCACGCGGACTTGGAAACTCAGAACATAATGATCGCTCTTCACAGGCAGAGCCTCACTTTCCAAGTTTACAATACTCTGTTCATATCGAGCAACTATTATGTCCGGCACGGATGGCGCATGCCCGTGTCGGAACCGAGTAGGCACCTGAACATGTTGGCTTAACTAATCAGAGTGCAACCAGTCCAGTCATTTTCCTTCGGGAATACCCATCCTGGCTGTTTTGTGGTCCCAAGAGAAATTCGGGAGGTTGAAGTTTCCACCTACCACTAAGTTCGCTGAATCACCAGCTAGAGCGTTCAAGACATGCAGCGGAGGCTTACCTTCTTCATTGCCAGCAAATGGTTTCCTATGAACGCTGCAAGAAAGCAGCCTCCTGTTATCCTCTTGAATGTAGCAGGAAATTGCCTGTACGTTTGAGGTTGTTACTGAGCGGGGAGTCTCCCATTGCTTGTACTGATTGCTTACCAATGGCAAGACATCTTCATCCGCGCGCCCATCCGTGCTGTCATGTCTGTAGACAGAAAAGTTCTCCGGAAGACAGTTCCCCAAAGCTGCTTCCGGTTTTAGTCATGTTTCAGCTACAGCTATGAAATCAAAACCATCACTACGTTCATTAAGCTCCCAGCATTTGCTGTTAATGCTGCAGCCTTTGTATACCAAAACTAGAGATTCTTTCCGTGCAGCAGTTGCCCAGATATCTTTACAGTGTCAGAACTCCCCTCAGGCGAAGGGCCCCAAGGGACTGCCAGTTTTTTGAGTAGATCTGTCCAACACCAAAAGGTTTGGCTCCGCCACTTCCTTAAGCTTTCCAACTCCTTCGACCACAGCAGCCCCAAAGCTTTCTTCCGGCTCCGTATCCTTTTCTTTCTGCATTTTCATCGTCATTGTTCAGGCGACCTCCACAGCAGCAACCTGAATGTGGTAGACTGCTTGACTCCTCTTTAAGGGCATACATGCAGGAAAAACCTCTTTCCCATTGGGTTTGGCTTTGGTTGTTACCAATTTCTTGGTTTTTCCGACCTTGCATTACTAACTGAACCTTCCTGGCCTCCCCGTGTTCTGCTGGTTTCTTGCTCCGTCGTACATATGGTGATTAACAGCTGCGAATGGAGTTCTCTTACTTCTACTTCAGTCAGCCCCGGATCTACCACTAAATGGTACTGTGGTAATAGATATGCTCATGGGTAAGATCTTTTTAGATCCAACATCCCTGCCATTTTCTGGCAACCCAACTTGTCTGTCGAACTGGATCAATGGAGTCGCCATTACAGCCATATCCTTTACTCGGACCCGCGGTCTGCCTGAAACAGTGCCGGCCATTGTTTTCGGCGGTAACGCCGACTTACTGCAATACTCTGAGTCCATTTTATTGCCCGGAATGACTTGATATCTACCTCGTGACAGTTCATGTACTGTATCAGCCTTGATGAGTACATAGTACCTTTGGGAGACTTGTGTAAACTCGATAAGTATTGGACGTGCTTGATTTTGAGCTCCGTCAGAATTGCTCATTTTCCAGCTACCTACTGTATGCATGCATTTGATACTGGTGTCTGCAGGCAACCCTGCCATCCTGAGAATTTCCATCGCCCTCTTTCTATCTAGCTGTTTTCTGTTTTTTACCTCTCTAATTACTGGCTCTTCATTGTTGAGGACAAGAATGTTACGGGATCTCCCTGTTACTTTTTTATTTGCAATGCGCAGTTTCAGTGTGACGTCCACAAGTCCATCGATCCTCAACTTGAGAGCTGCTATCTCTTTCCTCCGTTTTTCAGTCACCCCTTCTATCTTACACGCCGCCTGCTTGGCAGAACCTTTTTGGGCACTCTTTTATTAATGCCCCAATGGTTTTCAGAATTTTGCAGTAGCCGTGAGAAGACCTCCGCCAATGAACAGCAGTGGGAGCAGGCCCACTTCAACCACCTACACTGTCTATACAACCTTGCTGAACCGGCTGTGATATTATTTTTCACAGTTATCGCGCTGCATACCCTCAGTAACCGGCTGACAACGCCTGAAATCCCCGCAATTAGAACCCTGGTCATCCATGGCGAGAATCTTCTAACCGAGTTGGTTTAAAACGGGTATACAGTACAATGTAGAGATGCGACACTACACAAAATTGAATTATACGATAGTACAAAAGTGAGCTGTACAATAATACAAAACTGAACCACAATATAACACTGCGATAAACAAAAGTGTTAAGCGGTAATAAAAGCAAAATACTACAAATAAAAGCCACGCAATCTAGGGAGATACACTATTGCAGTCCTAAATATACCTAATATGATTGAGAACGAACCCGCGTTAGATAAACAACCCAAGACCCAAGTGGCACGAGACAACCTGAACCAAATTCGAAAGACAAGTTGCCCACTTCTTAACCCACGAGAACGGTGGGCCACCTAGTAAACTGCAAGTTCCAAGGGCTAGCAAGCGCTCCCGCGAATTGTAAGAAAGTCAGCGTCATCTGAGGGAGCCACGTTGGAGTTTGCGCAGCTTGAGTGGTACAGCCAGCGCAGACGTTTCCAATGTGCGTACATCGCCTTTGAGAACGACAGATGGGACGGCGTTGAGCGTTACAGATGATCAGATTAACATACTGGAGTGTTAATCTGGTAGTGCATCAGCACACTCAGCTTCGACACGGCAAGCCGTCATAAACTCAAAAGCTTGATAGGCTGAATGCACGTGGTGGAACGCGCACTCCACATCGGAGATAAAACGACTTGTGAGCCACTGCGGAAAATGTGGCGTACTTTTCGAACAAGAGCCGCATATTTACCTGACTGCAGTCTTTGGATTCCATATCCGATTTAGTGATATATCATAAATGTTATTTAAAGCTTCGGTTCCAGATGGATAAAATTCATTGTACATCACCAAAGTTTACAGCGGGCCTTTTGGGGGTTAGGTTGACGTGAAGTTGTTTTAAATTCAACAACCAGGCTGGGGGCACCTGGAGGTCCAGTAGGCAGATCGTCACCAGAACAGGAGGGATCAAAGCTTTCTTAAGTAAAAGACGAAGAGCTCGGTCGGTAGCGTCCTTTGCTCATCTGCTTGAAATTTCTGTGGTGACTGCTTACTGGTTAAGCTAACATGATGCTGCGTATAAGGTCAGGCTTTGTGGTAAAGTGGTCACTTAGTCGCGGAGGGCTTCTTCTAACAGGTTTTAAATGGTCAAGCCCCCAGTGATAAGAAGTCATCCCACCCGGGCCAAAATTTGACCGGTTCGATACTATTTGAAATCATGGCTGTACTCTTTTTGACCGACGGAAGTTACGCAGCTATAGACTTCTACGGCCCTTAAATCTTTGAAACTGGTGCGTAAGCCATCAGTAAAATTAACTTTAGCCAAGTTGGAGCCTCCCACCAAAATATTCTGATGAAATCATTCTTTTTTAAACCGGCGATGGTTGGTTCAGTAAACGAAAGGTGAGGAGAGGGAAATCGTTCGGGTAATCAGCTGTATGGAGAACCAGAGTAACTCAGGTGTTTAGGATAACAGGGCCTGACAGACTTTAGTGAGGTGTGAGCTTAAAAGGCTGCAGCACCACCTTTACTATGAGTTCTATCGGCCCGAAGTAGAACTATGTTCTTGATCTCCGGTTGAGTGAGACAGACAACCATGTTTCCGTGATCGCAGTGATAAGTAACATCAAGAGATAAGGGTTCTTTAGGTTTATCCACCTGGTTGGACAAACCCTGAAAGGATGTGAGGGGGTTGGACAAACGGAATGTCTCGTTTAACTGGCAGCGGGTTAGTTCAAGGCGAAATCAACTGAATTCGGTTCAGTTTGGTTAAGCTCCTCGGATTGGGCTGCTGTTTACAAAATTGTCCAGCTTTTTGCGCACGAAGTTCGTTTGCGATTAATATTCTGTAACGACTCGTAAGATTGAAAGTTTGGCCTGAAGGCTGAGTGGAGAGAAACTATTGATCGAATTGCAAAGTATGGGGAGTAGAAGCTCACGTAGTACTATCAGATAATCTAAGAGTGGGGTCATTAACGCGCCCGATTGGTATATAGGTTGAAAGATCTTAAGTTGAGATTGTGGAGAAAAGTTAACTAGGTATTCATCTGCCTTTCCATACATGTGGTTCATGCAGAATTAATTCAGCCTATTCAGTCTTTAGTTCACGGCGAACTAAGTCGTTTTCCCCAGGTACGAACTAACCAGACGCGAAATACAAAAGGCCGTTGAGAGGAGAGACCGAATATCTATTGCACGAAATATACAGAAGGTCTTACTGTACTGGAAATGGCACCGACACGTAAGTTAGCTAGAGAGCCGAGAAACCGGCCATCGACAAGTGATTAAACCGGAAGTGTGTGACACACGTGTGCGTTCGTGTTTGCGACGTAGTCACATGGCATGCAGACAAACAATGGGGCAACATGCATCATGCGAACTTTCTTAGTAGCCTATGTACAATATGTAAGTGAGTTTTGGAGCTATTTTACAAATCATACCGCAGGCAGGCCAGTAGACTCTCCAGGTCGTTGCACAGCTCTCCCTAGAAAGGTACGGTGACAAAAACCATTCAATTCTGATGAGAATATTTGGTGATAGCCATCCTTGACCTTACCTGGTTCATGGCATACCAGCTAATATCCAATCAGCCTGCGATTGGTACGACGATCACCAGACGCCGCAGTTGGAGGAGCACTAATGACCACAGATCCTAACGAGCTCCCACCCGGGTATCCTCCATTAAAGGTGCCGAAACTACTTCGAACACGTGAATGTTCGGGTTGGGGTGTCCAGTGAACGTTCGCCAACGACATCAAATACGAAATCGGGGATGAGAGCGGTCGGAGGTGACACACGCGTCCTGTGGGCGTCGAAGAAAAAATGTGACAGAAAATGAAAAGGAATCGACTGAATATGGGCAGAAAAGTAAATGACATACTCGAACAAATGACGCAACAAAAACGAAAGGCAATAATCCATTTCACGGGATTCGCCTTGAAGGTCGTTCAGAAGGCAAAACGGTCCTTTTGGCGCAAATCCTCGATTTTTAAATATTTTTCGGAATTTT
>LUCH01017878.1:0-22752 GCA_013368495.1 Paragonimus heterotremus
TGTCAAGAAATATGTCTGCTACTGAATAGCCGCGATATCAGTAGTATATTACGATCGCTGAACTCCACTGCACAGGTAGAAAGCTGAGAACTGCCTCCATTTTGTGAGCATCTTTACTCGAGAAACCATCAGCTGGAGATTACGAGCATCAAAGTAACTGTAAAGAGCGTCCCTAATGCAACTTTCAGTACCACTGTGATATCTGTGATCAGATAGTATTGGCCGCAAATGGGAGACAGCAGACATTTCTTAAGTCATCTTGAGAAAGATGTTATTGCTCTTTGAACATTCTGGGTTTATTAGCCTATCCTTCAAGCACGATCGCTAATGACGCAGCAGTCGTGACCACGGTGATCTTCTCGTAACAATTCACCAATCATTCCTGGTATAGCCAGCAAGTTAGAGCAGAACCGATCACGGCTGAGAAGATGTGATGCTAATCGACGTTGTGAATGCAATCCTTGTCAAGATGGAGCACCCGTTAAAACGTGATGTTCATCAGACGGCATGTGCGTGGCATTCCTACGGGTAAGAAACACGTAAATTATGAAGACAAATGTGCAGACGATGTCTGTAAATACTTCAGCAAAATCAAAATAACAGACAGATAACCAGTACAAGATAAGACGGTGCGACTGTTGTATGGGACGTATTGTATAAAACGAAAGGCTTTTCCTTAAGTATATACTGCATGCAAACAGTTGGCGATGTCCACCAGAAGTCAGTTAGAGCTTAGCACTGTTAGAAAGTGATTTACTAACTATTTCAGCCCATGGTATCTTAAATCAACGAAAGAGTACATTTCAAGTTGAAGATCACCCACAATTGATCGCAGCTGTCGCATTCCCATAGACTTTCCAGTTGGCCCCTTTCGCAAAGAAGCACTAGACACGGGTTTCGTTTTTATTAGTACTCGTTAGTAGTGCATATCCTCGCCACTGTCGGGACTAGAACCACAGCCACACTGTTCATGATGCAACCGTGCTTACCACTACGCCAATGACCTCAAGTTAGGCACGAACGAATTATCATATATGAACGACTACTCATCAGTAATTTAAAACATCGCATAGCAGGTTTAATGAGATCGGAGATTTTGACCTGTCTAGGAAGCCCTAATCGCGGTGTTATCGATTGGAGTTAATAGCCAGTAACTGTGTCTCCTATCGAGACGATCGGGCAACCTGATAATTACACACAAGCGAAAGTGGTTGAGCGTTCACATATGATAATTCGGTAGTGCCTAATGTGAGGTCAATGGCTCAGTGGTAAACACGGCTGCCTGCTCATGAACAGCGTGTCCGTGGTTCAAGTCCCGGCAGTGGCGATGATATGCATTACTGACGAGCTCTAATGAGAGCGAAACCCAAGTCTAGTGCTTCTTTTCGAAAGGGGCCGACTCGAAAGGCTATGGGAATGCGACAGCTGCGATCAATTGTGGGTGATGTTAAACTTGAAAGAGTAAGTCATACAAATACGTCATATGTAAGGGCTCTCACAATGCCGGTCACTGACGGCTGAGTTGTACATTTGATTCACTTTGGAGGGTGTCATCCAGTTTTTTGTAGGACATCAACTTATTTTTTGTCCTATCTCACCGCAACAAACCTCGACTTACTCGAGCAGAAGGTGAAAGTCGCTTCTTGTTGGCGTCGGCCGAAAGTAGCACACAACCAACGAGACTATCAGGGATTTTAGAGGTAGTGATTTGAACATCTATATTGCCTGATTCGATAGGTTGTCATGGCCTTCTTTGATTTAGATGCGCATTTTTCATGTCATCCTCCCACATGGATTGCACTGCATCGTTTGCGGAACCCAAGGTTGGCTAGTAAAGGCAACGTGAAGGCCAGATAATGACCTGGCATCGAAGCACAAAAGAACTGACTTCACTCCTTGCTTCTGAGTCTCGATCTAAGAGACTAAACAATGTCATATTTCATTTATGAAGAAGGGTAATTTTGATGGATTTTTTCAAGAGGACACCTTGTAGTGAACTAGAACGTTTCTAGGTTCAGAACCGTTCTTATTCTCCAAAATAATCAAAGCAGAAAACCAAAATAATGGACAACGACGTTTACTGGAAGTAGACTGAGAAGATGAGGTGTAAGCGAAGCGTGACAGAATGCACAACATGACCAACCGGCCAGCAAGTGGTGGGAAGTTATTGTTATGACCTTGGATGGTCGAACAAACGAAATAATGTAGACATGCAATCAATCAATGTCAACGCTTAAAACGAATAGCAAGATAGTTGGAATACGTGGCAAACCAAGAGTGTCTCTACTATCAGTTGGAAGGAAGGAAAAAGGCCCCTTTCGAAATCTATCCTACTATGCACAAGCTTAGAGGCTATCAGCAATCTTAAATGTATTACAACAACGTTTAAGTTTGACGGGGACCCGACCTACATGTTTTAAATTGGAGCCTCCTATGAAGAAAAGATGTAAGGGCAAGAATGAATCAGACTACGCGGCGGTTTTTGTGGCGTGATTTTGTGTGAAACCGATTCATTTGAGTAGACCAGCCGAAATTCACATTGTATCATCGTGATGGAACGCTAAGTCTATAGAGGGCACTCGATCAGGCATCCTTAATGCAATTCACCTGCACACCGGTAACAGATTATCACAGCGATTCAGTGGTCTGGTCATGTATAGGATGAACCATTTTATGCTCACTTGATGACACGGCCGTGCTAATCTGACTGGACTTTGATGACAAGATTGGCGGCCGGTTTATTAAATGCAACATGAGTATGCCGCTGGCATTGCTCATTTCTCCAGTACCGATCGATCACACTTGTTGAAAGTCGCTCAGACCTCCCATTCAGAAGCACCCGACCCAGTAAACGTTCGTCCAGGTCGTTATACCAACTGATAAAGATTCACATTTGGCGCACGACTGGAAATCGGATTGATGTCTTGCTTTCGTCGCAGAAATTCGAATGGAAACGAACTCAAGGAAAGACTCCAGAATTCGCAGTTAAATGATGGCGTGGACACTAAAAAAAAACAAGATAATCATGGTTCAGTCCACAAGCCATCTCGCCAACTGAAAAATGGTCATTCTGTGTCACACATTCAATGACTTGAACCGTAACGAATCTCTGCAAGTATACCTACTACCAACAGTATCCGACTATAATGACCCGGCATTTCAGGATAATACTATTCTCACCCACCGATCTAATATCGTAAGGGAGTTCAAGTTACTTTAGGTTGGGTAGTTCGACCATTTAATCTACTTGTCACAAGAACTATTTGAGACCGTCTTAATCAAACGATTATTAGGAATACGAAAAAAGCAGCCACTGTCAGGCCTGAGAGTGAACCTTCCGACGACATAGTATCAGACACAAATGAATCAGTGGCAGAAGTTATTAAGAGTTTACGAAGAAGATTCAACATAGCAATTTTTAACAGAGCTAGGTCGAACGCGTGGTAATAAACTAGAATTATTTGGATGAGACCCAATTGTGGAAAGTCAGGGCTTCGGCCGACGACAAAAACAGCATGCCAAGACGCGGCAGGCGTTCTGCCAGCTGAGGTAGGAATTCATGCCAGAAGCTAGGGAATTTCACATTTGGACCCAAGCAATTGTTAATTAGACATGAATGTGCACAAAAAATCAGCGGGTTGACATTAACACCCTTGGTCTTCTGTACTGAGGCCAAATAAGGCGACTGCGCCTGCCCTTTTATTGTCGACACTACATGTTACGCTTTCATACAACAGTGCCAGGCAAACTAAGATTTGAAAAAGTAACATCATTAATTCAGTTCGGGCACCATAAAATGTTCCACAGACTTATAATGAGTATCACTGGAATGCTTCCGACGAATTCTACCGGATAACTGAACACTTACCTATAAAACCGTGCTTTCTTGCTAATTACACTCTCGGTCAGGTTGGCTTCCAGCTCGCAATCAATGCAAACCATATGCGTACACTCACGGATGGAACGAATATTAAGGGCTGGGTAGCAGCGGTTAGCCAATACCGACCCGACACGTAAAACGATAAGGCTGTTGCTCTCAATTCGCAACACAGTTAATTGTATGCACCAGCTTGTCGCTACCAGTGGCTCGGATGATTCTTGCTGAATACTATTCACCGTTTCATTAATCGTTTCTCACACGAGTCCACTTCATCTGTCAACGCTCTGCTCGACCGAACATCGTATCCTACCCACCGTATACAGTTGGTCAAAAGGTGCACAACACAATGAACGCTCCCTGAAAAGAATGATGTATTTGCTGTAAGACGACTTCAATGCCCCTACATTGCCTAATCGCTTGACCACAGCGTCAACATCTTGAATTGTCTGACCGATTTGTTCAGATTATATACGTAATAAGATTGAACTGCAGCAGGTTTCTGAATGGAGAATGTTAGGCTAATCAGAGTTCGCGCACAACCTGTTGCAAGCAGAACTGTGGTCGATTGATGCTAGGCACTCTGAGGGCGGCGATCAGCTGATAATTCGAATTTGTCTGTAAAAAGTTGTGATTAAAACGCGTTGGCTGAAAGTGTGTCCGATTTCAACAACTGAACTGCATGAGGCAAGCTCGTGGAAAGTAATAACGAACATGCCAGTCGAAACGTAACATATCTGCTACTCAAAAACAACTCCCAATGTAAATGCCATTGTTTTCTATAAACAGGTGTGATTTTTATAACAAATTCTCCTTGTTCCGAATTTTTTCAGCACAGTGGTCAAGAACATAAAACTATGTAGACTAAAAAGTCTCACGATGGCAGTGCAACCCAGAAAGTCTAACTCACTCATTCCGGACAATTAAGTAGCAGCTAATATATTTGAAATCAACCATCACCACCACGCACTATGTGAATGTCCATAAAATCGTTGAATCGCCCACTTTAAACCACCACATGCATATTTTTAAATCTAACTTTATATGAGCAAGTCAGGGTTCATCAGTTCATCGTCTAAACTTTCACAAATGCCAAGTTTAGGACTTTGACGATCAGCATGCAAAGCTTTGTGGAATTGAGTTGAATCGAGTAAAGTGGCGATTGGTCGGATGAGTAGTATTTAGTCACATAGTCAGTCGGTACACAGAAGTAGGCAATATTAACAATGACAGATTGTTTCACTTTGCTGGTGAGAGAATATCTGACCAGCCTACATGCAAACGTGCAACTGATTGTGAGTGGTAGTCGAACCCTTTCATGTCAAGTCTGAATCGGCTACCTGATGCCCAGTGCACATGCCCGTCATTTTTGGCCAGTAGTGAAATGTGCGAAAAACAGTTGGAAACAAATTTATATATTTACGTGAACCACAGTGAATACACCAAACGATGTATTGCCAGAAAGCACGTAAAATCAGCTGCACAAATCGTATTAAAATCAGATCAGATGTGCACAGTAAGTCACGACGATATACGACATGCATACAAAGCTTGTGAAGACAATTATGCATACCAGCCTTCCGCAAATCTTTTTTTCTGTCATCTAACAAAGTAAAGTGACACAGCCATTTACAGTAACGGAACCAAATTTATACATCTCCTACAGGCGATCACTCGATCAATGTTGCGATCACTGCACCTATAGTAACGGACGTCAGTCATGCAGTTTAACTAAAACCAACAAGAGGTTTGCTTGTGTTGAACACCTTCACATCGCTGGCACTGTAAAAGCCGTATCCTATTAATTGCTCACTAGGACAGTAAAGAAACATAGTAGGGTGTTCACATTTCGATTTTATTTTGTCAATCGCTCACAAAGAACAGACTAGGTGAATGCTAATCGTCCCAAAAATATGCACCCAGAAACATAATACAGAGTCCAGCTAGCCTCACGGCGATTCGAACTGAAATGCCTGCTCAAAAGCAGGCTTCCAAACCGAGCATTGCCAGTAAATGTAACGCGTGATCGAAACTAGGTAATGCGCAAAGATCGAATTTGAAGTGGTAATTACTACATGACTGCTTTGTTCACTTTTCAGACCGCTACGTCAACGTCGTACGCGAAGACCCTGAGTCAACGGACAATCAGACAAACAGGGAGGGCAGTCGCATTTAAACGTAACTCTATCATACCTATGTACCTTTATCCTTTTTGGTTATTCTACTACCGTTGCGTGTTGCGTAATACCCCTTTGGACACAATCTATGTCTGTTCTTCTGGTTGTAGGCTACATGAACGATCTGAACACACCGTTGTAAACACAGTCTTGCTATCTGACATGAGAGTGTACACGCATTTCAAGTCAAACCATTCGAAGCCATCATCATAGTGTTTTGGTGACGATGGACAGTGCACGATTGTTAACAAACTAAACGATCTTCACACTCAGGATACATAATTTTTCGCGACAAATCAAGTTTGCAGTGAACAAAGCAGCAATAGTGAACAATCATCTTTGAACGAACTGTCCTTGTCTTGACGTCGCCAGTTAAAGAGTGGAAAATGGTATATAGAAAAATTCGACTCCGTAACGTGGTCATAAAACTCACAAATGCCATGCGCCCCATAACGTTCTTTCGCAACACGGCTACAGTACATTGTTTCAGAGTTCACGAATGGTACGTTAACCTTAAAGACAGAATGATATATCTTAGATTCTATGGGGAAATCGCTAGTTTTCCGTTGCTCCTATAGTAATTTGCAAACCTG
Organism: Paragonimus heterotremus; assembly: GCA_013368495.1. NCBI lineage: Eukaryota > Metazoa > Platyhelminthes > Trematoda > Plagiorchiida > Troglotrematidae > Paragonimus > Paragonimus heterotremus. Next base: position 6,648 of record LUCH01017878.1, read on the forward strand.
TTTCGTTTATGAATGCGACTTTTACGACTCGGTATTTGGTATAAAAATAACGTGATAACACAATCCAGTACAGAAATATACTATTGTTTTCTCTGCTTGCACTCATCGGTGCAAGTTGGTTCCTAGAATTGCGTTGTTTCAAACGCTGGAAAGTTTACCAACAGTCAGGCGCTGTCTATCGTGGACGGTGGTGGCCAAAACACTGGGATGATGGACCCGAGCGATGTGACCTGAAATGCGTGTACAAACACGTGCCAACTAACATGGATGTGGTTACAACGGTGTGTTGAGCCTGGTCGTTAACGCGACTCGGTTTCGAGCAAGCCCTTTGAGTCAGTCTTCTAGTTTGCAGTCCCGCAAATTGGGTTAACCCCAACATTTTTTCCCGGTACGCAATCGGTACACTAACGGACATGTCAACAGCGACTGAATCGAAGTGATCGAGGAGATGGGCGGAAAGATTAACGATAGAAAAAATTGAAAACACGAAGAGTGCTTTGCGCGCACAATGCCGGTTGCCGTTTTCGAATCAATAAAACTTCACCAAGCGCCAAAACTTTTGAGTTGGTGTTGTGCCAACAGTGAATGAGTCAACGGGCTCGACGTTACTTTAAGGGTGTGTTACGCAAATGACAAGCCATGGGTTCTCGTCTGAACAGTGAGGTTGATTAAATAAGTCTCCAGATCAATAAAAAAGATCATCCAGTTAACTACGACAGCCTTTGATTTCACAACTGTTGATGTCCTTTCAGATAGTTGAATATATAAGTTTACACATTTTCGTGATATCCCTAAAAAGTGCGCCGAAATTTTTTCTGCCATGCATTTCGCAAACTAACTGAAGAGAGTCGTCGTTTTGTCCAGCATCGTGTTTGACTAACAGCGGGATGTATTCGTTCACCGGTAAACGCTATGCGTCAAGCATGGGATAAATTGTTTTGTCGAAAACGTTTTCAACTAAAGGCGTTCTGAACTGGCAGTAGATTAGGTGTGAAAATACTGTTATATTCGACTAAATTAAGTCGTGTCAAAATATATGGTTGAGTGTTTTTACAATTAAAGATAACTGCTCACAATCCGACGTAATGGACACAGACACTCTTCCTATTCGCGTGTGCGCGTTTTTGTCCAGATGACCGAGATAACACATGGTCGCGAAATTGTAGGTATGGTTGAGTGACTCAGAAAGCAAGTACTTTTCATCGGTCAATGGCAACGGCGCCCGTAGTTTACACTGGATCGACCGTAGGCAAGGCAACTGCAACTGTCGTCCAACTTCGTTAAACTAACGTTTTCGCCTCTCTACGGTAGTTTTTCATTGAACCCATCATGTGGCAAGTTGGCTGATAAGGCGAGTTAAACTAAAATGTGTAAGAACTGTAAGATGTTTCTGAATACAAAAGGTCAACAGAAGCCTTATTTATTGTGACAGTGAAACAGCTATTTTGAACAACAGTTCCTTCCATATTTAAGAACTTAAAACAACTGACAAATTTCAACCCGTGGGATCAACAAGAACCAAACATAACCCTTGTTACACGGCTGCATTCTCATCAGCGATAAGAAATCAGGTTCGAATCACTTTGCAAACACCACACGATGGTAAAAAAGAAACCATCGGTAGGCCGATGCTTAAAAAGTGGAAATGAGTAGCCGTACCTGAAATAAACAATCTGCGGCTTTGCTTGGCAAATAATTTTTCGAGTTGCAACGAACTGAGCAGAACATTCTGAGCATTTTCCGATCAGATAACACAAAGCCATGTCCCAGCATCCCTATACAATACAATCATTGAGCACCATCCCACAGAGCAAACCGGCAACGTAGATATCACTAGATAGAAGTAGTATTGAACATTGCTAATGACAAGTCGGTTCCTTGGATACGCGACCATTGTGATTAGCATGCAGAAAATGCCATCCTGCTAATCGTCAGAGTTGATACTATTCATTTGTGGCCAGTAATGGATACAGCTACACACGATGCTTTTGCTAAGTACACTGATGTGCTATAAAGTTTGCATATGGGAGTAATGCAGCAGGCTATACTGACTAGGACTTAAGTCCTTCCACGTAAAACTAAGTCAGAGACTGAAGAAAATCAGCCATACTCACAGGAATGTTTGTCGTAGTGTGGGCTGAACGGAAGTATCCAGGCAACGAGGCGTAATCTCACAAGTGCACTGCGGAATATTATTACAGTCGCAACGTTACCTCTAATGCTGAAGGGGTTAGAAAAAATACCCTCAACAAATCATACTCCGATCGCATAATGGCTGGTCGGGATAGTGCAGTGATCAGCGATCGTGTGGCTTCTCTAAGGATCTCGGCTGCAACCGTGTTTTCCTTCTTGTTTGTTCTGTACGCATGATTCTGTGTACGCCTGCTATAGGAGGCCTGATATGAACTCAGTGCCACTTTCTTCAGCCGGGCAACTAATTGCACGCAGCAAATGCTTGCCCTTTTCCTAACGACTCATTTACTATTCCATTCTTCAAGGTCGTTTAGCACGAACCGTTTCGAGCGTTGTTTAACGCATTTGAAGGTCCCAAGCACTTTTCGTCTGGCGCGCTTTTGAGTGCCGCCGAGTGGGCTGTAGCCCACCTCGCGCTTCTTTCCTTTCTCCTCTTGGTTGTTGCCGTTGGTCCCAGACTAGGGTAAAACTAACTGCTTATTATATTTCCAAACAATACCGGAAATATACGGTTTGTTTGTAAACCCCACTGCGTTCTTTAGTTCGATGCCTGTTGGGACTACGTTTCGATTGCTCTTTAGGAAAGGCATTTTAAACCGTTAGTGGACGAAGACCTAACGCGCACCCACTTGTCCACTACAATAGGCGCACTAGAGACCTGTACACTCGAGGAAGTTCCAGCAGAAAATCTGTTGTAATTTTGAATACATCTGACAAGTTTACAATAACCACTGAGCCCTAGTTAGCTACTTCCATCTCTAAACTGGGACTAAAATTTAGTAAGGGGCGAGATCGCCAAAAATGATGCCATTTCCCGACACCTCACAGAGTAAGATGTTAAGCCAGAGGCTGTGAAGGAGGGATTCCTCAAAACATCACCCCTCCAATGCGTAAACAAGAGAGAATATTCGAATTCTTGTGTTCTGAAATGTCGGTCCCTCATTTTCCTTTCAATTCAGTTTTAATATTCCGACACCACGAAAACTGGTAAACTGGCACCTTTAGTGTTCACACGTCCAGACAAATAGACTTATTCCAGTAGACCTGAAATTTCGTTCTTATATCAACTCGTATTCGGAAAATGCGACAGAGTAACGGCTATTTGTAACGCATTCATTGGTGATCAGACCGAGGACCAAAAGTGAAACGAGGTTGGAATCGTATTCGAAACAAAGCAGTGCATGAGTTTATCCACTCGACCCAAGTGAGGGATTGCGTGTAGGCCAGAACATTCAATACTTCGCTTAAGGCGAATTGACGTAAACCAGAAAAGAGTCATATAACTGCCTGCATATGGACCGACAAACAGTAGTTCAGACACAGAGGGAGAACAAAGACTCGGGAATCAGTACGTGCAGCGGTAGTATAAACGCGTAAAGTAGCCGACTTAATCCGGAAAAGAAAGTGACAGCATGGTGTACACTGTCCAAATATCAACACTTATAATCGGCTGCTCTACTTGCGTACACCACATGTCGTGATCCAAATTCCAATGCAAAACGACAATGCATCGTATGAAAGTCACCAAAGACAAATCGACCGCGAAGTCGTCAGCTAACAAGTGTGGCGCTTCGTCGAATATCATTGTCCAGTTTAGAATATACACCTAGACAAAAACCGTCGGGTTGTGTGCGTACGCTTTGATGCTGACAAACGAAAATTAGACAACTGAGTATAAAGGTTACTGTCACACAACGATAACGACTGATGACGTAATATCTTCTTCTTGTTTGCAGGGTGCAGACACCTTGATGCAGACTGTCTAAATTTAAACAAAGGGTTTGCAAGGAATAAGTCGCACCCCATTCATTCCTTTCATCTTTAAACTAGAATTTGATATTTTCACGGTTGTATCGCGGCTAAACAACAACGCTGTCTGTTGACACATTGTTGTCGATTATCATTATGATGACTCTCAAACTTCCCAGACCGGGGTAGAATGGTCCGAGTGAACACCAGGCAGAAACTTCAGGAGGTATGAGATCCGTCCCAAGTGGACATTGCGGACACAACAGAAACGGACCTCTGACGATCCGACGGGGCCTACTATAACAGGTTGCCAATAATCCAGCAGAAGGAATAGAGGTAATTCTGTTTAGGAACCATGAAGACTATTCAGCTGAACAAACTAGGAAAATTGGAGAGCGTTTTAACGGGGGACGTGTGCTGTTTCCTGTGGTTCATGTATGGTGCATCGATGTCAGTTGGTGATAAGGTGAAGAGGATTTGAACACACATTCTGTAAGTGCCGTTAACTCGGACATGTTTCAGGCATAATAACCAACCGTTTGTCACATCCCATTTTGTTTGCGAGTTTCAATTTGGACTGAAATCTACCCTCGTAGTCGGTGTATGAACTGAAATCAGATCATAAAATCCAAGACATCAAAGCCTATCTTCGCAGACGATACTCCACTTCTTGGTGGAGATCCTCTGATTGATAATGCAAACAGACGTTGTGAAACACGGTAAATACTAGAGTTCTTGTTTGTACTTCAAGCTATATTTCGTTTAATCAATTCGGCTTTTGTGTTATAAAATAAAAACAGTAGAAGGGACGTAGAGTTTAGAAAAAAAAACACGGATGAGGACGACATCCACTGTGATTTCATGTCAGTTCTGACAGTAGACGAGCACCGATGTCTGAATCCACAACCAACTTAGTGACGTCCCACAGAACCAAAACTTGAAGCTTAGCCACGTGTTTCTTGAACCTAAGCTATATGCCGACCACAACTCAAAGGCAGCACAGATCGTTCGAAAAGCGCACAGAACAAGCAGATGGTTTGGATAACCAAAAACACTAAAATACACCTGACACACTGGCCAACCATGATTATATATGCGGTGCATCCGCCACACATGTGCAGCATTAAGAGCAGATCAGTGAGGAAAGGCTGTTGGAACGTCATTCGCATCCACATAATTCAGCCAGGGCACCAAGCCGTTTTCAAGCCAGCGTTCTCTGGATGCGGAGACCAATAGATGATAACAGAGATTCCGTTATTCCACCGATGGTTTGACATGATCTGCCAGATAAGACGACATAATAAAAACCTCTCGAATACACCCGGTATCGTTGACGAGCTCGAGCAGGCTACTCGTAACCTTCTAGTACAACGGGGTACTTCGCGATAAATTGTTTTCTACCTTGCTGAGAGCATCTTGCGCAGCCCGCGCTACACAACAGTTTAAAGAGATACCGTCAGTGTTAACAGGTTTCGAGATCGGCTACTAAGGTTTACCTCCACGCCTCACTAGGTGTATCCAGATCGGATGTTGAGTCACAGTTAAATATTTTAGTCGATCAAACCGGTCAGTTGTGCGGCAAAGGTAACTACCTAGGCCACTTACTCCTCTGGTGAGCAGTATCGGAGGAAGAGACAACAGTCTCCAACGATGCAGTTACACCAAATACAGTGCCGTCGACGGCATGCCCACTTTCATCTACAAAAAATCCACTTATGCTTGGACTAGTGCCTCAATAAACAGTACAGTTGCAGACACCCCATCCGTTACTTTATGCGAACTTTCAGCGCTTCGACCCGATTGTTGATGCCGCAGGAGATCTAGCCAACCCACGAACACATTTCAACCAACACAGCACACAACCACATGTCGAAACAGTCAGTCATCCTACTTAACCATATTCCCTATCCGTATTCATACTTGCCACGAGTTCCACAACTTCGCCGCTCCACAAGCAAACCCTTTCCTGTAATTACGATGTACTCATTGATGATAAATAAAACGATGTGGTTAATTCCAAGTCAGTTATTCGCAGGAAGGACAAAGTAAAAGCTTAGGCTTAAATCTTAATTCCTCCGTTGCTCAAAATGTTGGGTAACAGACGTGCATGTAGCGACTATCGTTGATACAAACAGATGTCCGTTCCAGCCGAACAAACAGTTAGGTAAGGTTGACGCAGCTTGCAACCATCTGCAGAAGAATACTTCAATAACCGTCGTAGCACATCGGCGTCAGCAATAAGTTTGACTGACATCGTCCAGTTGTCACGAAATCACAACAGATGAAAAAGCCTGTCGGTGACGGACTGTAATCTACTAACGATAAGGACCACGAGTGAAAACAAATTGGCTCATGGTCCTCACTACACTGTTTCACCGACTGTCCTTGCCTTACGCACCAAACAATGGGGGCATCCATGTCACCGTCCACCTAGAGAGGAGGTTGGTGGACTTCAAGCCCGGATAGTGATACACAACTTCCATCGACGGTGTTCAATTCCGTTTGCCAAATCAGCGATCGACTATCGTGCGCCTCACACCAGTGGCCTAAGAGCTCTAGCGCACGGCATGATAAACTGGCGATACTTCGGATTTCGCCTACTCCTTAGAAAGGCACCTGAGGCCAAATGACCGCAGACAGCCCCTTCACTGTGATTGCACCACAACCAACCTGACCAAAAGCAAACAATGAACAAGTAGCACCACCTCACAGGAATTCCGACGCTATTATGATGATGGGCATTCCCGAACCATACCACCATAGGAAAACTAGTCGTTTCGCGTCACCCAATGTTTGTTAACGGGTTAGTGTTCCCTATATATCGACTCTGATGATGCACATCATAACGCAATTCTCCAGGCAATTTTCAAAGGCTATCACCTCTTCATGAACGGCGCACAATTGGGAACAGAGTGAGCCATGAGAACTCGGTTGGAATTATGTCACTTCCTGTTCCTAACGGTTGTATCGACGAACCATCATCCAATCATATATCTACATCGTGCAAATCGACGGCTAACTTCACTCAGCTATCCCCTTCATGTAAAGTTGCGTGAGCATTCCATTGTGAACTGCGTCTCCACATTCGGCTCGAATACATCCAGTTGTAACTGAGTGGCTGCTTTTCACAATCGTTCAGTGATACTCATCGCACGTTAAAAAGGACTGGCATACCGGTAGTTACTTTACGCGGACGACCTGAGCCTGTCCAATAAAGTAATTCGCCGCATGGAGTGCGGCATCTAGTATAGGTGATTCCGTGCACGTCGTACTGGACTTACAGCGGATCGGTACGCACTACTAAAGAACAGTGACCTAGAACTGGCGTGTACGGCGGGTCAATACGTCCTACCCACCCAGAGGTAAAATTTCAGCTTTTACACACCATACGCTGTGCAACGGCAATGTACTTAATACCAACACTGACAATGCGCAGAACTTGGTGACCGGTGCTGAGACACGAACCACCCTACCACTGCAGGTACACCTTGAAGAGCTGACAAACTTGATTCGTCAAGCGCGTAGGTCGTCAGTCACCTAGCCGCAACAGCCAGAGTCGGTCAGCTCTGCATCTAAAGCCCATCACTGGATGCTGTTGAGCAACAAGGCTAATAGAAGATGGAGAACAGTATCCGTCTTCAAAGATAGAAGCGAATGTGACACTCACTTGATGTAACGAGGAACGCTATCAGAAAACTGACTATTTGATGCTGGTTAAACAAACGTTCGAACCAGGCGGGTACTTCAAGCAGCTCTACTACCAGTGCTGACTGGCTGGGAGACGAAAGGAACAACGCTGAGAGGCAGAGTGGTAATCGTTTTCCAGATTGTTACCCCAAGTGAACTGAAATATTACCTTCCTAACGTGAAAAATGTCTGACAGCAGGTCAATTAAAGAATTCCATCCATTGGAACGAAGCCTGCAATAGACCTCTGGATCCCCTCAACTACTTCCGTAATTTCCGATAATGAAGACGCCCATTTTGATGGCCCGGGACACCCTCGGAATCCGTCAATCGGCAGCGCCCAGTAGTGACGACAGTCACTGAAGCCACCGCCCCATGTAAGCACCCTGAGTCTCACGCGTACACGCAAGCATTAGACGTACCCGCGAGCACGACCTGCCTGGGATTACCCTAGAAAAGGCAAGGACTAGACCGAGAGTAACTACTGACTGAACCCCGTTTAGTGTCAACTGCTTGTTAGCAAAACAAACTAGATCACGATGCAAACCGAAAAGCGTTTGTTACGCAACTGTTCCCAAACTACCACACAGAAATAGGGAAAACCCATGAGAGGATTAACTGGTGACGCTGAAAAACATCAAGCGCGGCGCCTAGGTTCATCCTGCAAAGTTCCAACCACACTCATACCAGCAGCCAAGTTGGCGCAAAAGGTGCCAGGCTGACCATTCGAAAAACAACCCAACAAAGCCTGCTGTTCACCAACCCCATCTTCAATTCTTGAGAAGCACGCTCGCACTCTTCAATCCCATTGTCACCATATGACCAGACGGCTGCAAACTATACCTGTGCATATTGTTCCCAAGTAGATGAACTGTCAGAACCACAACAGTCGAAGCCCTCCCACGGAAACATGGTTAACACCATGCATCAGCACCGCTGGAGTTTCTACTCATCTCGCCTGTCTTATCGCACGACATACAGTAAGGTCACCCACGTGCCTCCTTCACTGTACGCTGTTATCCAGTCAAATCGAACTTCCTGGTCACAATCCGCTTGACCAAATGCCGCGCAGCCTAACTACGTAGGGCGAACGTTTATGTTTTCAAAGATGATATTAATGGCACAGCCTTCGGGCCAAAGTCGGCTGCGACTCTTTCGGGTGTTTCAAGACTGCCAATTTTTGGACCGCCATTGCTCCTAAAACCTACTAAAGATTTGGCAGACAGAATCCCCAGTATCCTTCCAGAAGATGAATTGAGAATGTGGGACTCTTATGGCCCCTGCATTTCATAATCGGTTGGAAGCGAACTCATCAGTAATGACGGTAAGTACTCACTTCTTCCACGGTGATTCTGTTAACGTCATCTCGGCGTACAACGCGCAAGTAATTACAACCGTTGTCGAAGCAAACCTGAAGATCCGGTCATATGGCCAATATACCTTGCCTCGCTCGCATCACCACGAAGTTACAGATGGATGCTCATCAGCGGATCGATTACCGACACTACCCCACAGTGGCTAATCGATGACCAGCGACAAGTAGACCACAGGGTCAAGATCCTACGAGCCTACCATACATTGGGACGCTGCCTTCAAGGTGCAACTCGAAGTCACGACATGGTACAACTCAAAGCGCCGCAAACGGGAATCCGCCCCAGGATCACTGCAGCACCGTACACCCCACAGAAGAATGTGAAAGCCTCAGTTCAATCCACAGAAACCCACCTCGATCCCTCCGGGTTTACCGTATCCTCTTCAGTGAAACGCGCCCTCGGGCATCCGAACACAGTAAACAGAGCTTTCGCACAAGAGCCCAACTGTCTGCACAGCAACAACATGGTCGAAAGGGGCAAGCTAACTCTTGCAAAAAGAAATAGTGGGGAAGACGTCTCAACGACCTTTTCTATTCCAATTCCAGTCTACCACCAGATCGCTGAAATCACTACGAGACTGCGTCTCCGACAACACAACGCCATTGGCGGTGGCGAAAACTGGCTGTCAGTAATAGTTGGTCTTTAAACTTTATGAGAAACCAGAGAAAGACGTCGGTCGTCATGCGACTAGTTCAGATTGCGCGTCAGCATCGATTTACTAATCACTCCACGTATTTGTGCTATAATCACCGGAGGAACACCAGAGATGCAAGATTACGGTTCCGGAAGCAGGGATCAAGAGAGAACGAAAACTGGAACACCTCGGGTCGGCAAAAGTCAAGCGGTGATACGAGCACAAAAAGGGCATTCAACCAGACTAGGGAGTAGTGTTAGACGATGCACGACTGAAGGAAACCACGCAAAAGTAACGGGGCTTTATTTGTATACTCCACTAAACCCGTGAAAACCAGGATATCAAAAACTGAGTCGCTGATTCCAAATCACCAAGTGAACAAGGAAACTGATCGGTAGAAAGGCTGGGTGCCAACCTTTAATTAACGAGCATTCGATGCGGCGCGACAATCCCACGAACTAGAAACAACAGAAATAGGGACGGTTGCCCTTCGAGCACACCACTGGTTATTCGTAAGCCCGTTAAAAAACCTACAGAATTAAGGTGGGTTGCCAAACTTACCACAGAAAGTCGGCCTATCATTAACACCAGAATTAGTCATCTAGAAGCCCAAGTTGAAGGTAATACAAAGAAGCAGGCACATGCATGTATTGGGAATCGACAAGTCCATATGGATAAATAAGCTTAAATAAATTAACAACCGGCTCGAACAGAAAAACATAAACTGAGACACACTAGTTCTACAGTTCATTTGAATGCAAGCAGTCGATTAAATAGCATCAATGTCGATGTCGTCTTCACTTCCGCTTTCGTCCTTTGGTTCACCCATATGAGTCTCTTTCTTTTCTGGTAATTCAACTGAACGATCAGCGTCGTCCTAGAGAAATGAAACCGGCGTAACTGTTACATACCTGGGACGTATCCACGGACGCGTCATCCGTCTCATTCGAGTCATCTGATTCTTCTTCAGCTTCTTGTAGCCATTTAACCATCGGAGCACACTGCGACAAGATTTTGGAGCTCAGATCACGAGAGACGAACTTCTTCGAGGGCTAAAAAAGACATCAATCTTAAAACCTTGAACGTACTCCTTTTTCGTACCACGCGCAAATAACATCCTCCTCGATCACATCATTATCGTACAAAGCTTTCAGAATGTGACACGCCTTTGAAAGCAACTTCTGTTCGTTGTAACGCTCAATCAGTTTAGCCACAGCTCCAAGCACGTAATGCTGCGCACGTTTCTGGTTCTCACCAATCCTCGTAAACAGCATAAAGATGGGTGCAAACTTCTTAACGTCAGCAAGGATGGTGGCAGGAGAAGACAGCAAAACTTCAGCTAGGACTAAGACGGCTCGGGGACCTAATTCGAGACTATCAGCTTGCTGTTTAACCTCCCGACGATGAGCAAGAACGCCACCCTTCTGATGTAACTGAAGCAAATGCTTATAGAAAACATCAGCCCGCTCAGTCTCTGACTTTTCAACATCTACGCTGAGCGCGAGTGATTTCGCCATTGCCGATAGCTCGTTCATTCTTTGGAGCTGCGCCTCTTCAGTCGTATCTTCAACCCAATCGTCATCTTCCGCATCCGCAGTCGGACTATGCCGAGTGGTCTCATCCCCTCCAGGAGCGTTCACTTCGTGATCTTCATCTGAAAAAGGTTAGCTGAGGTGAAGTGGACTTACCGGAGTTGCGATCGCCATTCTTAGTTTTCTTTCCCTTCTTGACCTTCGCCTTCGTTGAAGACGAATCCGGCTCGGGAGGATTTTTGACAATGTACTGCGTTAGGCGATGAGCGACATCCAACTGACCTTGGCTTCCACATGCCTTGCATATAGTACCGACAGTACCTGTTTTCTTGCTGACGTGCTGGAACAAACGATGAAATAATAGAAGACTGCTATACCATGGTGGTCTCCGGATTATGGCAACTTTGACACAGCACAAACTTTTTAATAAAACCATCCAAAAGCTCTTGCAGTTTTGCAGCCTCGTGGGCACCGTTGACGATGTATCGCTCATTTTTATCATCCACATGGATCTGGGCTCCAAGTTCGCAGCCAAAAAACTTCGTCAAATCTATAAACCAACAGATTATGCACTCTAATAAAAGCCTACAGATCGGTTTGCGATTTAATGCTTTGGCGATGTCAGAGACATTCACGATGACGGTCTTTATTCCATTTCCCTTCCCCTCTACCTGAAAAGAAGCATGACTCAGCGTGATGACATACCTTAGCGCTAAGCTTCGGCATTTTGTACCTGTAAAAGGTATCTTCAACCTCTCGATTGATGTTAAGCGCCATTTTCGGTGACACGAACTACCATCTGCCTGTCGAGAATCGCAGCCTTCAACCATGAAACAGGTTGCGTTTCCCGGCTGAAACGTGGAGGATGCCCGCAGGGCAAATGATACTGACAAATAAGAACAAAATCCAACGCAAAAACAGGCGAACACCACGAAAATGTAAATTAACCCACTCGTGCAGTGATGGTAATCCATTAAGGCAAGTATTTAGAACAGAAAATCGACAACACAGTCTTATAACGTCACCTATTCCGAAACTGACAACCATGCGAAACTCCACAAGAGTATCCGTTCCGGTTAACCTAGTATATGCGCCAACTGCAAACGCAGCACCATATAATCGATAGCCGTGGATACAAACTTGCAAGCCAGGTGTGTAATAAAACGGAAATAAGACGAAGCCAATGATACATGCTCTAACCACACCAATTCTACACACCAAACATGGCTGGATCGCAGATCAAAGGACTCACATCAAAATTGTGAATTGTGCAAGCGATAGTGTCGGCCGCCAGCGCAATGCAACGTAGCGGAAATGCATTCATACAAACAAATCTTCCAAAGTAATCTACACTGCATTTATCAAAATTTGAGTGTCTCAACTTGTGATGTGTCTTTTGGTCAGAAGAATCGTCACATCAAGCCGCATTATTTAAACGTGCGAAAATTAATTTTTTTAATGCCTGTTCGACAGTTTACTTCTTCTCCCGTTCGGTTAACAAAACTACACGTAGACCCAAACTTTCGGGGTGGTTATCTTGGAAAAAGTTTGTAAGTTGATCGAGCAATTTTTCAAAATTATCCGACAATTCGTCTTGATATTTTGTGGGGGGTTAAGTCCCACAAGTCGCTCGAAAATGATCTCCCGAGGGAACACTCATGTGACATACCTTTTTTTGCTCGCGCAACTGCTAATAAAAAAATAAGGCAAACAGTTTTCTTATTTCAAAACATTTAGGCGCACTTTTGCCGCCCTTGTCGAATTTGTTCAATCGAACCATTGCGCATAAATGTTTTGGGCGCCAAATGAATAAGTTCAGCCTTTGTCATATGTGAAATGAACGCTGAAGCGTTAAAGAAGCCGCGTGGATGTTCATGCGCTTACGTTTACCGTTTGGCTAAACTGGCTCGTGAGGAAGGGTCCGGAAGTAACTATAAGAAACTGACAGCTACCGCTGTTCGGAAGGCTCAGACGAAAGCTCCGATTTTAAAACATTATTTCGGCAAATTACTGCTGCGATATAAACCGACCAGCGTAGATGAAAGTTCGCTTAGAACCACTCCGTGTTTTGTGGAAAGTGTTGGAGAATTTAAGCCTGCCGATGGAAAGTTCGCGGTTTCCATTGTGCAGTCTCCTGATTCGGCGGTCAATCCAGTAGTGATCACAAGGAACAATTCTATGGTGTAGGACGCAGGTAGGTAACCATATCATAAAACACTATTATCATCGTCGTTTCAGTCAACAACGTCATTGGTGCAACGAGGAGAAGAGAACACCCACGGATATTGCTCGCTCGATCGCTGTTGAAGCTCGTTTATCTTTGAAATCCGTCGGCATCATGCTTCGTAACTTTAGGGGAATATCGCCCGAGTTGCCGTTGGATGCACGTGCTCTCTTGAGAACACCATGGGAGTGCGCTCCCACGTTCGTCGGGGGCGGAGATTATGTTCACTTCGGTTTGAATGATTGCACGAGTCAGGCTTTACATGGGCGATTGACGGATGAGTTACAAGTCCTCCGGCTTCAACTACACTTCGACGGTGTTACCCTTTCCAATAGTTCACGTCTACACTTGTGGCCCATACTTGGAAGACTGACAGCCCTTTCAACACCTGTGTTTGTCGTGGGATTATTCTGTGGTTTACGTAAACCTTTGAATGTTGATGAATATCTGGACAGTTTGATTGAAGATCTGTTGAAGGTATTGAAGGATGGTGTGATGGTGTCAACGTATAATCGTCATTTGCATGCGGTTTGGGATTGCCCAATTGGTGATGCACCTGCTAGAGCTTTCATTCGGCAGGTGAAAAGCCATACAGGTTATTACTGTTGCGATAAATTTACAGCTAAAGGAATGTACGTTAATCGAAAAATGGTGTTCCCACCAAGCACATGTCGTCCACAAACGGACGTTGACTTCAGGACCGGACGCCAACAAGAACATCATGTTGGTCAGTCTCATGTCGACAGATTAAACGTGAATATGATATCCAGCTTCCCCCTAGATTACATGCACATTGTGTGCCAGGGAATCATGAAGCGTCTCTTGAAGCCGTGGACAGGGAGTCCAACGGAAAACAGAATTCGTCTGGGATCATCCGAAATAACTCTGCTGAACAGCAGATTGAACAAACTAAGAGGTGCAATGACAGTAGACTTCCCTAGGAACTGTCGGTCCCTTGTGAACTGCGGCCACTGGAAGGCTACGGAATTCCGCCAGTTCCTACTAAACATTGGTCCTGTTGCTTTGAAAAGAATTGTGGAGGACAAAATACATTAAAACTTCCTTAGATGTTCCGTCTGCATCTACTTAATGTGCTGCTCAAAATGGTGTCTGCACTATGTTGATTATGCGGAATCAATGTTGCAAAAAACATTGGTTCAGTTTGCTGGTCCATATGGTGAGACCGAGCTGGTTTTCAGCTTCCACAGTATCATCCATCTTTGTGCAGACGTCAGAATGCATGGTCCTCTAGACTCTCATTCAGCATTTTCATTTGAGTAGTACATGAGAACCTTACGCGGGTTCGTGCGAGCTCCCAATCCGCCAGCCGCACAGATTTTTCGATACATAATCGAGAAGAGATGGTTACCGCTGTAAGAAAGTAGTGGGGTATTGGATGATGTGCGGTCAATACTCATTTCCACTGCAACCAACAAAAAAGGTCTGTTCATACACGAGGACGTTTTGTACAGTGATGAAAAACCGAGCGACTCCGTTTTTGTGGATAGACCACCTGCAGTGGTAAGCGGTGTTGCCGGAAGACGCATAAGCATCCAACGGTTTGCAATGTGTAGTGATTTCCTTGAGAAAATGCTCCCGTCGACTGGACTGTACATTTTTTATTGCTATCATATGTACACATCCACTTGTTAGGTGGACCGTACTAGCATTCAGTGTAAGGGGTTATTGTTGTCTTTTAAAGACAGTTTCGTGTTTTACCCCATCATGCATACGTGGAGAAAATAAATGATATCTAATTCCCACCGTAGCGCTTTCACTAATCAACCGTTCACTTTTCAGATGAATCAAGTTATTGAGTTCGAGGATGAGAGCGTGGGGATCGTTCATAAGTCATGGATGACGCAGCCGGGATTTGCAATGTGTCCCGGGCTAGCGCCAACGAAGCACCATAGGTCGCTGTTAGACTGTCTGGCAGTACCCCCCGGTATCAAGCTGTATAAAGTCAAAATGCACCGTGAAACAGGTATTACTTACCCATTCTCCTCCCATTTTCCGGATGATTTGTACTTAGCATACAAGTACCAGCTGGTTCTGGGACAACTGTCAAACATGCCGTCGTCTGATGCCACGGACATAATGGATAGCGCTGGCGAACGCAAACGGTAAGACGAACTCAAATTGCATACAACCTGCAGGCAACCAATCGTCCATTCCGATTTCATTTATGAATTGGAGGAGAAACGTAAACCGACGGTTCACTCCGTCGACACCAACTATTCTCGAACTCCACCCCAGTTGCAGGATATGTCCCACCCATCACCACCTCCAAAGCGGAGTAAGCTGGGGTCACTGGAAAATCTACCAAGTTCTTCAAACCCCATCGCTTCAAGGTGTGTGAAGTGTTATTTAATGTGAGATGTATTCAGCTCCATAATCACCAGCTCGCCAGAGGCAAGATCGGATGCACCATGTACGAATGAAACGGTGAAAGAAATGAAAGAGTTGAAAATTAAGTCTGCATAACAATGGTTATTTTATTTAACGGCAATTATCCGTTTCACGGGATTTGCCTTGAAGGTCGTCCAAAAGGCAAAACGGTCCTTTTGGCGCGAATCCTAGATTTTTAAATATTTTTTTGACATTTTAAAATCGAAATTCAAGGCAAAATACCTACAATACATCAATTGTAAATAAGTGTCGGCGATAGAAAAATTGAAATACATCGAATAAGTCCCAAAATATTGGCTTGGTGA
>LUCH01017879.1:0-22663 GCA_013368495.1 Paragonimus heterotremus
TAAAAGGTAACGGAGATATTCACGTTCTGCCAATTACACGCAGCGGTGGGATGATGGGGCTGTCGTAGTGACTGCAGTAGGCTCAATATCTAGATGGATTCGGTTGGAAGGTAATTTTCCATAACTTTTCCGAATTTTGCAGAACTCGACTTAGGTTACGATGTATGCAAACAAGAAGGCTGTTTTGGAGCCAATCAACGCAAGCCGGTCGCAGGTTACGCGGTTGTAGTTCTCAATGTCAACTGAGTGCCAACCTCATCAATAAAGCTGATGTGCTCTACAGACGTCACCGTACGTTAGAGATCGGATAGGCTAGGCCTACTGCTGTAGCCTCTTGGGCGTTTTGGAGAAAGCAATCTTGGGCTAACTGTGAGAATTATCTGCAGTTGAGGCAGAAGGAAATGTTTTCAAATGCCAAGATTACGCTGATCGAGTTAGCACGAGTCGGCGTTTTGAGGAACCATATGATATGCTAATGCTGTGCCCCCGCTGCTTTAATGAAGCATGGTTCCGTGATGGATAACTATCGATGGAAGTGTGAACCGTGTAAGCGACATTATTCCGTTTGAGAAAATTCCGTATTTGGAAATACACGTCTTACGCTGGAGAAAGCCTTCCCAATTTTGGTACACTGGGAGCTCAAGGAATGCATAACGTTCACTGCCGCTAAATTAAAAGTGAGCCACAAAGAAGTCGTCGATTTTCATCGTCGTATGAGCTTGACATTGAGCATGGTAAGTAAAAGCAGAAGGTAAAATAAGTTTCAGGAAAAATGTTGCCATTGCGACTTAACTGGGAAAACTGGTAAAAGAGATGGAACTTATTCCGTCTTCGAAATGGATGAATCGTTGTTCACGAAAAGGAGTACCACTGTGAATGTTACTTCCCGAAGGCGTGGGTGATTGGTGGCATAGAAAGAGAGACTCGGAATGCACTCACGGTGGTCATCTCTGGGAACAGACGAAAGACAGCGACGTTATTACCCATCGTCCGAAGACATGTCCGAGTAAGCCGGTTACATTGTTTACTAATTTCGCTGTTAGTCTAACACCATAGGAATCACGGGCGAATGGGGAGGCTATAGAGATTTGGATAAAATAGCTCATTACGAGCACTGGACGATTAATCACCCACAACGTTTCGTGGATCCTGATAACAGCGTGATCCACACATAAAATCGAAAATCTGTGGTCCTTTGCTAAAAAGCATTTTCGTTCTCTATTTGAATCAAACCAACGGCAGTTCCAGTCACTAATTCAGATTATTTGGCGAAACCGAAATCCTGGAAACGCAACTGGCAAACTGCTGTTCACCTTGTCTCATACGGAAGTGTTATAAATTATATAATATACGTCAAAATTATTGCACGCGTCTGTTAATCCTACTCATACACATTACGTTCAAATTGGCAGCTTAGACATGCCGCATGTGTTCACGCCAGTAGCTGTTCCGTCCAGTTGACCAAAGCTATGATCAATGCCGCAAAACGAAGTGCTCTCAAGCTAAATTCTTGCATTTTATCTCGAATATTACAACGATCGCATTTGTGAAACCTGAAAAAATGAGCCAAGGCCAACAACGGGTTGTTCTTGTCAGAATGGTGGAAAACTTCGTCACCAAACCAGTACGCTTAGCATTCGCTCGATACGTTCTAATTTTTCCACTGACGCTGCTTTTTTAACACTGATGTACTGTATGTACTGTGCCTGAAATTGCGATTTTAAGATTTACAAAAATGTCAAATAAAGAGGAGTTGCGGCAAACGGACCGTTTTTCCTTTCGACAGACCTTCAGGCCGAATCCCTCGAAACGAATAATTGCCTACATAAGACATAGAACGCAATTGCGTCATACAAAACGAAGAAAAGCTCGCACTTGGCAGTGAGCAGATGACACGACACCAATGCAACTGATGAGACAAAGAAACTCCATGAGTTATCCTCCTGTGGAAGTTATAACTCTCAATGATAAAACGGTTGTCGATGACCTTGTTGAAATATGTGAAATCTTCACCTCATATTTTGCCGCTTCTTTAAGCGTGGAGAACACAATATTACCCGTTAACACGCCGGTGAAAACAACCAAAGTTCTGTGCAATGTTTTGATTGATGTTAGAAGTATCCGCTTACGGTCAGCTACTATTAGACTTACACTCCATCCTGGACCCGATGATCTTCCACCAGTCACTATCGAGCATGAAGTTGGGGATATACCCATCCTTTTACTCAATTTGTCCACGCTGTCACCTTTATCCACCACATTCCCTCAGTCATAATGCCCTGCCACGAAAGTGGTCCAAGACAATAAATTAGTAACTATCGTTCAATAAACCCTACATCAACCTGCACAAGAATGTTTGGAAAGATAGTAAAATCCCCCATTGTTGAATTCTTAAAGGCATGAAATCTTACAAACCTTTCGCAGCACTGCTTCCTTAGTGAGCGCTCTTGAATGACTTGTCAGTTCGAATTCTTTGAACCTACCTCGATGTCTGCCGACGCTGGAAGTGTGATCATCATCATACTCCCAGACATGCAAAAATCTTGTGATTGCCTGACCCGTAAGCACCTGTTAATCAAAATAGCATCTCTTGGCATACAAGACACACTGTACAGCTAGATTTCGTCATATATTGAAGGCCGAACCTAAACTGTCAAAATCGGATTGCACTGCTCAATGCTAAAACCAGTTACCAGTGGGGTGATTCGAAGAAGCGTTCTGGAACCACTACTCTTCCTAGTGCGCATAAATGACGCATGTGATGTTATTAAGCACGGCGAAGCTTTTCTGTTTGCTGACCATATCAAAATCGTTTACACATTCTGCCAGCCAAGCAACCTTGTCTTGTGTCTACAAAATATACGACATGATCTAGCATCATGGGAGTCGTGGTGCAAAACATGGCTCATGACGTTTTCGGCAAACAAATCGAACATTATCGGCTACGGTTGTCAAATACCCAATGGGTCGGTCTCACTAGTCGGTCATCATATTGAGACCGCTACAACCGTTCGAGATCTAGGAATATGTTATTCAAACTCCTTCAATTTCTCTGAACAAGCACGCTTCCAGATGGCAAAAACTTAAAGGACAATAGGTGGCATCAAAGTGTCATTAGGTCTAAAGGAAGCGAGGCTTGCTGTTCACAGAGTGTGTTCCCGACCTTACCTTGAGTATTGCACTTTCATTTACGGCCACCTACGCAAATCTGACAGGCTTGTGTTAGAAAATCTCCAACCATCACTTACCAAAAACTTATTAAGAGGTTCACTCCCACTCACCTATAGTGAACGTTGTCAAACACTTGGTATTGTAACATGCAAGCCGGCCGCTTACCACTGGTTGTCCGTAACACCTACGGATCGACTGTAGGGCAATGTGGAGACACCGGAGTGCGGCCTTCTACTGAAGTAGGAGTTTTAGCAACAGTCCCGAAAAAGGAAAAAAACAAGAAACAAGCATTAGCCAAAGGCTCAGCATGCCATGAACACGACTTACACAAACGGCAACTAAAACAGCGTGGACAACACAGCAACATGCCCTGTTGCGCAACTCAAATTCAGCTTGTGCTGGCATGCTGGTTGCAACCGCAATTTATAGTATTGACCAACTTTGGTTACGAAGGTTATAGCTGAATCTTACGCTTTCGTATAAGCTGATACACTTGGACCCCTTCGTTACAGCGTTAGCCGTTCATTTCCAACACAGCTCCCCATATTGTCTAAAAAATAAGGGTTCCATTTTGCCAATCCCGTTAGATAGAAAAAAAGATGTGAGCTAACTGTTTTACTGGAAAATATTCCTATATTTGGAATAGGTTTCGGAATGAAATCAAAGTCAACAGCAACACTCGGTGTTTTAAAAAGGTCCTGGACAGATTCCATACATCAATAAGCATAATGTCCATCCTCAAACTTTGCGTATCTTCTGACGAACTTTTTGAGTGTGGTCCGGAGAGAATCTAGCCGTCAGCAGCATATAACGTATGGGCCCGTCCCCACTATCAGGCCCCCATTTAAAATGTCTAGCCTGGAACTGTTTATTGCGTCTTCGCCGTGTACTCTCACTCCATCTAGCATTTGATTAATTACGTATACGAAACCGCATCATTTTATCCATATGCGTCAATGCGCACACATTGCTCAAAACGTTGGACAATATAAATGTGGAGCTTATAGTAAATTCAGAAGAAAAGACATATAAATTTTTATCCAGAACGAAAACAAAAAACAGAATTATGACTCACATATACACTTTTTCCACATATTATATGCATGCCAGTTCGTGATAACCTGCTCATCCTGGTAAGCCGTCAGTCTATAATTAATGGTAGCTGGTATTGACAGTTAACTCGAATGTCATACAGAAACTCTTCATATCGAACTTTGGGGCTCGAAGTACTGCCCCGTTTACCTTAAATAATCCCAACAAAACCTCAATTCACATCTCGTTTTGCCTTCTCTGCCTCGACCTCCCCTTGTTAATCAATGGTAACCCATGTGTGCTACAAAACATAGATTCTAACTTAAACGCAGTCCCCATAAAGCAAACCAGGGTTAGAACACTGTACGGAGTTTTGCTTATCGCGTGATAATTACTCTGGAATTAGCTGCTTGGTACCCAATTATCGCGGAAAACTATAACAACTGTTTGCTAATATTATATACTTGTTTTTTCAACTATGAAAAAATATAGCAAAACAACAGAATATAACATACATTATTTGTCATTTTACATGTGATCACTGCATATTTTCCTATTTAACACGTGGGATTACGTTCTTTTTCTTACCTGCACAAACATCCCTCATGTAAGGAAGTTTTGCAGTGAATGGTCGCTCAAAACCTCGTATTGACCGAGTAATTCGCGGAATTTTCAACTCTTGGACGTTTTTGAGCAATCGATAAGGTATTGTGCTGCAGTCTTCCCAGTTCTTTGCTGGATTTTGGAACTTCCAGTCATCACTCGCCCAAACTGAATTATTGCAACATTTTTCCGACTGAAGTTACGTCAGATCTCGGCGAAATCCTTCGAAGATGCTGTAACGTGTAATAAAGAGGAGGCACGGAGCAACAGCGTTCATTTGAAGGACGAGGGCCAGACAGAAATGTGGAATTTTAACAAAACCGACAAGCATGAGTCAGAAGCCCAGTAAGGCATGCACATAGCCCATACGGTCAACCACACGACAGCGAACTGTTTTGCAATACATTTGCACGTGTTCCTCCCCGTGAGCTTGAAATATTTAAAAAATCTTCCCCCACATGACCTTTTAAAAGAAAGGCTAACTTGTCATCTCAGCTGTTGGACTGGATCTGTGGAACAAGCAAACTCTTTTCTTCTCTGGAGCGCGTATCAAAAATTTGTAATCTGCAATCCTTTTCTTTTTGATTACATCCCCTTTCGCTAACGGATTTTGTTTGCCTTATTATTTAACTAGTTGTTCTTGAACGATTTTGGGTTGTACCACCTGTAATTATCCGCCATCATTGCGCTGCCCCTGAGCGTGTCTTTCAAGAATGCGTTGAAAAATGTACATTATTGTTATTCCCCTGAGGGTGTCGGGCAGCAAACACCAAGTCGACTATACTGCAACTCGTTCGGAATCCTCACTGTTTCTCAGGAATATTTGTCCCCGGGACCTCCGTATTCAGCCGGTTCAGAAGAATTCTGGCAAGCACCCTGCCTGCGCAGCTCAACAGACTGATACCCCGATAGCTGTCGAAGCCCCGCGTATTACCATCACCTTTAAACAAAGGTACTATCACAACATCCCTGAAATTTTGTAGCATCATTGCGTGGTCCCAGATAAAGTGAACTAACTGCAGCAAAGCGCGCCCCTGCGCCGGTTCATAATTCTTCAGGATTCTCCAGGAAATCCAGCTTCGCCTGTGGCTTTTCCATCGCGCACTTGTCTCATAGCTCTCTGCACCTCTGGCAGTTCACGGACGAGAACAAATGAAGATTTGGTGGATTGTCGCGACGGGCCATTCGCAATCGCACAATCAGTGGTGGCATGGCGGCTTAGTATGCTACCAAAGTGTTTGCGCCAGACATTCACGATGTTCTCTGGCTGAGTGCACCAGCAGCCGGTGTCCACGTCTATCAGGGCTTCAGTGGACGGTATCGATG
This sequence comes from Paragonimus heterotremus, assembly GCA_013368495.1. Lineage (NCBI taxonomy): Eukaryota > Metazoa > Platyhelminthes > Trematoda > Plagiorchiida > Troglotrematidae > Paragonimus > Paragonimus heterotremus. The sequence continues at coordinate 6,133 of LUCH01017879.1, forward strand.
GACCAAAGTTCGACTTGAGCGAATCGTCGAACTCCTTATGCCATCGACCATCTGCGAAGCCATGCATCCGCTCGCCTTGCTTCATCTACTAATCGTCCTTATATTCGCGAACACCCTCTGTCAGTTTACGGTAATTACTCCGGAATGTCGCTGTCATGTCTGCACTGTCCGGGTCAGTTGTAGAGGCAACGAACGCGGTATTATTCTGTGGTACCAATCCGGTGATAACCGCGTTGTTGTCGTCGAAACAGTACGGAAATGTCTGGCGTTTGTTGTCAATCGTTAGGGTGGTTGCTGCCGTGATCTATGCCTTGCGGCGCTGGTAGATACAGGAGCGACTTGCAAATTAACGGCAATTACTAGCTGTAAAGCAGCCCTAGACACAGTTCTACAGTCGCTTGACATCCAACGGTTGTCACCATCCGGAAGGTATCAATAAATAGACCTGCAGATATAAATGAACACCTTGGTCTTGACCAGCCTACGAACTGTGCTACATTCTGACATGCGCATCACTCCCGTAATACGCACTTCACGAAGGTCGCGCCGTTGCACAATCACGTAGTCAAGCAAGTGGTGATGACCGCTTCGTGGATGGGTCCAAGTCGTGATGTCGCTCTCATCCAGCTGGAATCGAGTGTTCGTGGTAGCCAGCTCGTGAGTAGCGCACAGGTGGAGCAAACGATCACCGTTCTCATTGACTGAACCAATGCAGTAGGGTCCGAGGACTCCCAATCAAGCTACCGAGTTGCGCCCGACTCGACCGTTCAAGTCACCCAGAACAAACAGTCGATCGGTCACCAGCACCCACCGGATTGTGGCGGACAGTTGATCATACAACCGGTCTTTTGTATCATCAATGTGACACATAGTTGAACCATAACTACTAACAAATGTGGGACACTTACCTCGACCAAGTCGCAGTCGCATAGACAGCGGTTCGCTAATCATCAAAGCTTCGTGCGATCAGTGGCTGCGTAACAGACACCGTGTTCCTAAGCGCCGTCTGCTGGCTAACCTATCCAATGAGAGGTGCAACCAGCACATGCTTCTCGGAGCTTACGTTGGTCTGCAAGTCCTGTCTCACCCAAAGCTGTTACATCGATTACATACGGGCTCAGTTTCAAAACGGTTAGTGTGGTTCGGCGTTCCTGCCGTCCTGTAGTGCTGCTCCGATCCAGCAGTGTGTGCACATTCCACGTACTAACAGAAAACGTCTTGCGTCCCCGGGACTGCCTCAGGTTATTCTTCGTGTCATCGAGACTCGAGTGAGCAATGTCCGCCCTGGGATTCGTGCTGGCGTGGTCAGTAGGGCAAGGGAAGAGGGGAAGTTTAGCAGTGGAGTATTTTCGCCTACCGGCTCTGTCTCAAACAACGGATAGGGCAGCACGGTTTATTCTGCAAAACGGCTGTAGCAGTATGGCCTTTGGTTTACGTCGTATAATTATGGTTAATATGGGCTGTGGATACAGCCAGAGTATCCACATCTAGATAAGTTGCATTTTACAAGTTTCAGGGCAGTCTGCTTGTGAACATGCTCATTGGCCTTCGTTCTGAGTTGTTTTAGACCACCTGCGAAGCTGTTCCTAAAGGATATTCCATGGCTTAAATTTGTGGCACACGGTCGTCCACCACACAACTTCCCAGTGTAAACTTTCCACCCCCTGTGCACACGGTTGACACACACCTTTTCCGGACGGCGGATATAAGACTCAGAGAGAACGATCTCTTTCAGCACTTTTAGGAGCGAACCGTATGAACTTGAGAACTTCCCCTTGTGGCACGGTGTTCAAATGGTTCACTGTGCGTAAATCACTTCTGTTCGTTGAATCACGGGGATGCGTCGTGAATAATAGCCGAGAAGTTCCAAAAATTCGACGAACATCCAGAGGAATTGAAAAATTTCAACGGGAAACCTGTGTCAGTTCCTTCATCAACCATTCGCAAACGACAGCGGGTTCAAAGAAAAAAGGGGAGGAAAATTTCCGCCAGCAGTTGAGGGTTTATGCCGTGCGGTTCACCTATCATCAGAGCGTTGATGCGATCAGCGACTGCTCCTGAGCACCGTCTGTCGGGTAACCTATCCGGTAGAAGGTGTACCTGGAACCTGCTTACGTAAATTACCTTGGTCTGTAAGTCCTGTCTCGCTCAAGGCTGCTACGTTGGTTCCATATTGACGCAGTTCCATCGCGATCAGTGCATTACACCGTTCTGCCGTCCTTTCGAGTTGGATCGATCCATCAACATGCGCACTTCCCATGCTCCAACACAGAGCGTCTTGCGTTCCCGGGCCTAGTTCAGGCTGATCTTTGAGTAGCTGAAAACTGAGTGAGCATTACCTGCTCGGGGATTATAATTGGGGGACAGGTTGATGATGTGATTGGCACTAGCATGTTTTCGCCCATCCACACTGTCATGTGCACCTGATAGAGACCCGGTTTATCCTGCGTGATAGCGGATGAATTACGATATTTGGTTCATTTTGTACCATCATGGTTATGTGGGCGAAGATGATATGCATGTATATCTTGCCTTCATCCCCCATGAAGCGCACCACACCCATCGTACTAAACACCGACAGCACCACATCAAGGTCCTCTAATGTTCCTCGACCAACTTTGCGCGGCAAACTCACTTGATATCGTAGGCTTTAACTTGCGGCAGATGTATCCAGCGTCAGCGGGTGTGATGAACTTCACGTGATCATCCGTTACGAGCTGCTCAACGTCAGCGGTTGGTGTATTCCACCGAAACAGATTCCTGCATTCGTTCAATTCTCTGATGGTGAGTGAACGACTTGTTGGATGGGACTCACGTGGCAGACGACTGATGGAGTGCTTGTTCTCTAACTCGAAAGAAGTCGTAACCAGGCAAGCATCTCATCGTGCCAAATGAAATCGTGATCTTCAACATGTGTCGCGAGAACTGATTTGGTAAATCTGACAACAGTTAACTCACTGGACATGTTACGCACCCATGCATACACTCCAACGCCACTTATACTTCGTATAACGATGATAAATCTGCACCGTTTTCAGGAACCTATGTCACCACACCTTATCGTACTTCGAAGCAGTTTTTGACATACGGCTCATTTCACAGACGTAAATAACGCAATATTCGCCTTGGAAGTCGCAATATAATCCATTTCCTACAAATAAAAAATAAACAGCTTAAAACAAACCAATAAAAAAATGACAAAAATGAAAAACAACTGAAAACAACCCCAACATTCTTGTGTTGGCAATGCCACACGCAATCACTCACAACAAAAGCCATATCGATTTTCGAAGGACATTTACGATAAGGCCGTTTTCAGTTCATGTTCAGCCAAAACAAGAAGATGTGTGACCATGACGCAGATTTCGACGATTCCTATTTCTGCACCAGGTACCAAACTATTGAAACGATTTTTTCAATGAAAAATGTTTCCAAAAAAGACAGTACAGAAACTCACGGTCTGCGACTAGCATTCATGATCCAGTTGTCAAATAACGCTCAGGCTGTAGTCGTTGTATCCGCGGAGAGAACTGTTATGGCTTCACACCGCTTGGTGAAGTGGTTCACCAGTATTAGAATGTAACGATTTGCGCGCGCTGTCTCTGGAAGTGTTCAGATGATGCCTACTCCCACAACAGAATTTGGGTATCCCGCGACAATCGACCCTGAAGGAGCACGATAAGCCTGTGAGGAATTTTTCAATCGGGTGCATTCAGTACATTGATTGCAGAAATTGATTATATCTTTTCGTTGTTGTGGCCACCAGGATCTTGGAATCATAGCATCTTTCATCTTCAGTTATCGAACATGTCTCAACTTCTGGTGCAATCTTGACAAGACATCTTGCACAGCCAACTGTGGAACCATGATGCTTCCGTTGTACTGCGGTCCATAATGATAATATAGTATCCCGTCACATTACTAGATGAGACCATACATTCCTCGTACAATGTGTTTCCCCGCTTGCGGAAGCCATCTCCCTCTTAGTCGATCTTTCCGCACCCTGCTGCAATCGTTCGTATATCAGTTTTACTTATGGGTCATTATTCTTGAGGTTCCTCCATCCATCGGAATCCACTGACTATAATGAAACTGACGCTACGTGAATAGGCGTGCAACTGGGGTACCCCACTTGTTGCCTCGGCGGCCGTCGAGACAAAACATCGGCATTTCCATACTGTTTCCCTGGGCGATAAAGGCATTGGAAGTCCTAGTTCTGAGGCTGTTCCTGCCACCGTACCCCTTGACCTTCGGAATATTTAACATTTAACAACCACCTGCGAGACTAGTGATCAGTTCGTATAACAAATTGTCTTCCAAAAAACTGGCGGAAATGCTTTTTATCATACATAAGCGACAATACCTCATTTCTCGTCGTGAAGTGGTTACGTTCAAGCATACTCAGGGATCTGCTCCCAAAAGCCTGATGGGTCTCATTGGGATAATACTGCTTCTCTCCCCAAATCACTAGCCACCGTATCCAGGATAAACACTCCTGCATTCCTCGAGATATCCGGGTTTGCCACAATGGATGCTGTTGTAAGAGCCTTCCGTAGAGTATCAGACGCATTCCGCCATTCATCTGACCAAGCTAGCCTCTTTCCTTTCTTCGTCAAACGACGTAATGGGGCAGCCACCTTGGACAAATGGCACACAAATCGCCGATAATAACCCGCAGGTCCCAAAAACTTGCGGACCTCCTCCGATGACCTCGGAGTTGGCCACTCGTGGACTTAGCGAAAATTCACAGGATCACTGCTAACCCCATTTCGACGGACAACGTGTCCGAGGTACTTCATTTCCTTCTTCAATACTTTTTTCGGGGGATTTCGTTTGAGCCCTGCTGCCGACAATCTTTCGAACACCAAGACTAAGTTCACCATGAGACTCTTTGGCATGCGCCCATGAACACTACCATCATCCAAGTGCACCAAGCAATGTGTCGTTGTTACATTTTGCAATACAGATGACACTGACTACTGGAAGGTCGCTGGCCCGTTCGTTAACCCAGATGGCAATTTGAAATTCGTATAAACCCTCAGGTACGGGGAAGGCGGATTTCGCACGATCGCTCGGATGGACCTCTGCCTGCCAGCCTCCTGAGGCCAAATCCAACGTAGAAAACCACCTGGAAGCTCCGAAGGATTCCAACGTATCGTCAGTTCTAGGGAATGGGAAATAGCCTTTCCGTGTGATACTGTACAGACGACGATACTCAAGGCGCAACTGGAGTAGGCCATTTTTTCTTTACTAGCACCACCGGAGAAGCCCACGGGGATGTTGACGGCTGGATTGCGTCGCGCGCCAACATGTCGTCGATCATTTTGAATACCTGATCACGATATAACGGGGCGGTTGACGCAACGGAACCGACTCTCCGATGTTAATACGATGTTGTGTAAAACTCGATCTACCCGGTGGTGCGCCCTTCCATACAAAAGGAGATTCGTTAGCAAGCACTAGAGCTTTCAGCTGTCCAACCGTCTCCTCTGAAACTTCTGAGTACAAGATGAAAGAATGAAATCTACTTGCGTTTGCAGGTTGACAGGTACTACATCAGTGACCAAACCTCAAGGTTCATGTCCCCTGTAAAATACCTGCCGGACGGTAGTTTGACGTACTCTTCACCCATTCTCAACATCCGCCGTTGGAAGTCGATGGTGCACCCTGCCCTAACGAGAAGATCAAGGTTAATTATGCCATTCCAGGAAATGGCATCAGAGACACATACCTCTTGTGGGACCGTTTTGTTTCCCATGGTCACGTTTATCCTTGAGGATCCCTCAGTTTGGAGGACCATACTGCTGGCGATGCGGAGTACTCGTTGGTACGGTCTGACCTCTGGACGAAATTTCGAACGGACTACAGTACACGCCGCACCAGTATCTAATATCATCAACGCTGAACACCCATTCAGTCCAGCCGAACAAATCAACAATGGGTGGCTATCCTGGCATGATACAGACGGCACGAACGAAACATTACGAACTGACTTACTCCGCAGAGCGGTGACTCCTTGATTCGTCTGTCTAGGAAGCGGCCAGTACCCACGGGGTCTCGGAAACCTCAAAATGGGGTTGTGACGCAACGCTGAGCAGCAGACTCAAAGCGTTGGCAATATTTACTCTTAGGGGACCGCTTGCAATTGTCCGAAACATTGTATGCCGGATTCGATTTAGGTACTCTGATAGCCATCGACGCCGTTTTAGTTTTCGTTTCTGTGAGCCTTGTGCATTTCACACTGGGCCTTTGGCTCACGGGGCGACCGTTGGAACACTTAGTTCAGAAGAACGCCGTACCTCGGCGTATCCACGTTGCTCGATGTTGGTTTACGTGCGTAACGGGTACACAAAGCCAGAACGTCTGGCTCGCCTGTTACAATTGCGTAACGAGGGGTGCTGCTATGTTGTTGATGCCGCTTTATTCTACGGTTATGTAATTCGTGTGTATGGCTTACTGGGCATGCGAGCAGATAGAAGAAAATGGCACACAATATCAAACAAGTTCACACTTATTCCATTCAATATTTGAGCACAAATGTTTGCATCGTTTGCAACTATACACCGCTGGCTGCCTTTTATAATTACTTTTTATTGTTGAACATCGCGGTATTCATATTCATTCATGGTCACCAGGACCATCACGAGTAGTATTTTTGATTGGTAGTTTATACTAGCATACGGTTGGTTGATACGGCCGTCCATGTGTACGTTTCCGTTAACCGAGTAAAACCGGATGAGAATAACATAACGACTAGGCAAGGAGTATTTAATCGAGCTGCGAGGTGAACACGAGAATTAATGGATAAGAAGACGAAACGATTACTGGTTGGAGCAACAAGCGTGCGCCCAGCGAGGTCATACATTCGAGTGTGCGAGGTACTCGTTGGTGTATCTACCCGTTCAAACAAATGCTTAAGTACATAAAAATGTTAGAAGAATGGAGAACAAATGGCCCTCGTAACTCTAACATAGTTGACAATTACCAATAGAGTCGCTACACCTGTTCAGGCATCCATCTGGGTGTTGTCCTCTCAGATTTCAAAGTTCCACAATTTTTCACTCGGTTTACTTGATGGCAGAGATTGTGATATGTCCGTTACACCGTTCGTTCGGGGTTTTCTATTGAGTTCTGTCATCCCGTGTGTTCTGGAGATATCGCCGCTTTCGATTTTTCCCTATTGTTCATTTGGGCCCGCACACAACGTCCTATGGTGTTAGCCAAAGAATTTTAATAACCATGTACGGTAAGCCTACATCGTTTTCAGCAAGAGTCCTTAGGTCTTGTGACGAGAACCGAACTAAAACCATAGGTGTAGGTTACACCTGGATGGTGATTGGTTTAGATTGTCCACCAATAATAGCGTTCGTTGTTTCCAAGTCTGGTTCCCTGTCACCCTCGTGGTCCTGTTCTAATGCTTGGTGAATCATACTCCATATTAAAGGAGGATGTTCGGTCTTTCCTTATAAACTTTGCAGTTCATGTGAAGGAGCAAAATGTAGTGGAGATTGAGAATGATTACCAAATCCAGTATTTTTGCAGTTTTTTTCTAACGGTTACAGGTTTCCAAAACTGACAGATCAATATTTCGGAAGTACTAGGTGGCCTTCCGCTGAAGTAATTGCACAGTTGCTTGATGCTGGTATGCCATGTTTACAGTAATCTCGGAATATTTAGATCCACTGTTCTTGATGTTATATAATGAGCTCTATTATCGCCATGTATACGCGCACGTCAGTACAAGCCTGTCGGTCGAAGATATGATTCAGTCGTACGTGAATTATTGTTCTCTGTTCAACGCACTAATAAGTGAGTATTTGTTGCATCTTTTCACAGTGTCTGGTCTATGTGTTTCATGTTAAATGGGGTTGGTCAACCGCATTGTCGTTACTGCCGTATTGTACTGATTCCCGACTGCATTTCACGACTACAACAAAAGGGTAAATTAGACGATGATCAGATTTTCAAGTCTTTTTCAATTTTCATTTGGGCAGCAAACAGTAAGAGTTATGGATACCTATGGTATCGCCCAGCAAATGCGTACAAATTAGTCATTGGTGGAATACTACCACTCTCGCGACCATTGCTTAATTACGTCGGAGTCAGCAAGGAGTGTACTATGATCATAATATTATGAATTCCAAGTCAGGCCATATATATACGGGTCAACTCAGAGTTAACGAAAATGAGCTACTAGAGTTTACTCCTGAAACATTGTATGTCAAAAATTGTGCTGACTAGTGTACAAGTGGGTATGCGCTAGACCATCGTCCACTACCAGTTTAATACGCCTCTTCTTAAGTGCTCTCAAAACCCGGTCACAACAGGCGTTGAACTAAATAACGCAGTGGGGTTTGAAACCAAACCGGATATTTCCAGCAGTGTTTGGAAATATGATAAGTAATTAACTCTAGCCTAATCTGGGACGAACGACAGCAACTAAGAAGAGAAAGATAAGGAACGCAAGATGGACCACAGCCCACTCGGGAGCACTCAGAAGCGCGCCGAACAAAAAGTGCGTAAAACTTTCGGGTGCGTTAAACAACGCTTGAAAAGGTCCGGGTTAAACGACCTTGAAGAAGAGAATAGTAGATGAGTCGTTAGGTAGAGGGCAAGCATTCGCTACGTGCAGTAAGTTGCACGACTGGAGGAAATGGCACTGCGTTCATATGAGGCCTCTTATAGCAGGCGTTCGCAGAATTAGGCGTACAGAGCAAACAAACGGGAAATCACGGTTGCAGCTGGGATACTTAGAGAAGCCACAGGATAAAGCAATCTGGTCGTCTATCAGTTCAGTTTGACCACCAACAGTGCCCAATGCGGTCGAGGAGTCTCTTGTGTCACTAGAACGCTTGATGTAGCTTTAAGTCAGTGCTCAACAGTGACCAGGATCAGATATCTGTTTTATTAGCTGCTAACTCAGTCCGGCAATCTCCCTGCCGCCAAATGCGTCATACTTTTTAATCATCGGTTCCAGATGGGATCTAAAAAACCATCTCCTGTTATCTCGCATGCCAGGTTTTCGTATCGGAAGCTCCGGGTATGCTTCTTAAGTTCCTTTCCATAGCGTAAGCGACCGCGAAACATCAGAAGTACCGTACTCTTCAAAATATGCCACTGTCCAACCTTAACCGATTGCCTTTTCATTTCCACTCCTAATCTTACCGTTCTTGTAGTACTTATAGACAGTGGTTGTATTTTCAAACCTAAGGCAGTTGGTAGCCCTCGTCGCTCTTACTGTGTGCAATCTCCGACAAGTGGGCCAGCGGGCTGTCCGGGCGAGTGCTGTGTCGTGTCTGAGCCTGAATACATGCTGCGTCTCTGGGACGTTGCTCTCCGCTTTCAGTGCTGCCATTCACTTGGTTCAATCCTGTGTAAATATGGATCCAAACGCTTCTTCACCAGGCTCTGAAACCTCCGAAGTTGAACCTTGTGATCAGGCTGGAGTGGAGATTACACTAAGTCCTGCAATAGAGTAATACTTGCTCGATTGAATTGCATTAGTTAATCATTTGTGCGATCTCAGGGTTGATATATATTTAGCACGAAGTGTGAATCGTGCCGCCATAAATGAGGGGAGAGGAACCTTATGCCGTTTCACACAGGTTCGCAACACGGGCGCTATCGACTTTTACTCTTTGACTTATTAGACAACGTCTTCATCCAAAAGTGTTCGTTGTCTTTTGGTTCCACTTCAGAAGCTGGAAACGTCCCGCTTAATCGCGTCTCAATATCGGTGCCTTCACATCTATACGCTGGCCACTAGATTGTCACTTCCAACCTAACCCACCACTAGCAAACGTAGCAGGGCGTGGCAACCGGTAAGTCAACATTCGTAAGGTGCGTTCAAGTCTGTGAGACGAGATCTATTATCAGAGGTGGACAGAATCTCTCCGTTCCAAAGACACTTCATTGAACTTTGTCATTGCTGACACGACGTTCTTCCACACGGTGCTAATGACCTCGGTGACATAGACAGACACTGAACATCCTTCGCGTGATTGGAGCTGATTTTACGGCCGTACAGTATTACCACCCCCACGTTGGCATTATACACTCGGTCTCCAACTAAAACACTAGGATTGCACATGTGCCATAAATGACGTTAGTTGAATGACGCCGTCTCAACATTAACTATGCGATTTTTGATCTCACCGGGTGATTTCACCAGCGTCGATGCAACTGCCAGAGTTCATGAGCTCATCAACCACCGCCAACAACTTGCAGCTAAAAATTACAACAGGTACAGAGTCTTGCTACTCTTGCGATAATGCCTTATGTTTAAAAATTGCAAGGGACACTGTACTGCCATGTTGAAGCCTCGAATTCGTGTAACATGTTCTAGGTACTCTGTGAACCCCCACAGATGGGGGCTATGTCCTCTGTACAGTTTTTTTTATAAAAAAAATCGGAACTGAACGAAAAGGAGAAACTAGAAGTTGTCGCACGATAAGCTGCCGCAAGCTTTGTTTCGTCCCAAGGTCTGATAGTAAACTGCTTCCACGATGTTTACGTGCTTGGACACACCCTTTCCTTATAGACAATCCAGACCATAGCTCTGTCAACCGAATCAGGGACCTCTGATGCCTGTAAGGACAGTTGTCGGCATGTCAGTTAAATGATGGGTATCAAGCATTAGCGAAGTCTGAAGATGTGGTCAGTGCAGCCTCGATCACGGCGAAATCCTGGTTGCTGCTAGTGGACTGGTTGTTCAAGATTTGCGCGTAATCTATGAAGCACACTTGTTGCGGGCACCTTCGATGCAATAGGAATCAGGCTAATCCTTTGTTGATTGACATGCTAAGTGCGTAAGCCTTTCTTGAAATTATGAGTGATGTAAGCCAAACCGTAACCAGTTTGAACAACCTCACTGACCCTGGGTTTCCAGTGTGGCGCCGCTAACTCTCTGACTAAGGCTGGGCCCCCATAAATAAAATAGGTGAGAAGAAGTTCGTTTGGGCCGGGTGCCTTCTGACATTTCAGTAACTTGGCCATGTGTGAGATCTCTGCTTTCAAAGGTAGAGCAACGTCAGCAGATCAATGAACATAAGGGGTGCTCGAAGGCATAATCAACGGTGTTGATGGTTAGTTGACCTGCTGTTATTAGTGCCCAGCTCAGCGTTCTAAACGTCATTCCAGGTTGTGGATAAGCTCACCATTGGTTTCACAGGTTGTCTTGCTTATATCTGGCTTCTTGCTATCCGTTATTTGGATGAGATGAAAAGGGTTTTATTAGTTCCTGGTAGCAGTGACTTATTACCTGTGCATAGCGCGTTGTGTCCACCAGGCCTGACGCTTTTCTCATAGTTGCCTCCTGAATTCCGAGAGGATAGAACTGTCAACCGAATCATACCATCTCTTGGGTGGAATATCCCGGCTAGTTTCAAGAAGTCCCAATGGCCGCATAGAAACCCAACAGTTGACAGCTATACGGATATTATTACCATAAGAGGCAGCACCACGCTTACACATTGCATGCCGCATATGTGCCCAATGTGATTCGGTGTCGTCTGGTTGGTGGGGTTCTGTACTGAAGGCAAGCGCATTCTGGTAAGAGTAGGGCTCTTGTGTCCCTGATAGTTTAGATACTTCATATTGTCTCACGATGAAACGGCCTCTCACCAAAGCGCAGAGCAATCGTAGCATAAAGTAATGCATGATACGTATCTACACATGCTCGAGGTTGACATTTTCTCTTGGAAGCAGCCACGCCACCGATAGCAGACAGTTATATGGTCAGCTTGTGTCCATAAGTGACTCAGCGATGGAGGTCGCCAGATGGCGCACTGACGTCTAGGCCGCTGAAACTTGTTACCTGCCAGAAACTGGCCTCTGTCAGCATAGAGCCGCATCAAACTTTCACCGTTGTCTGTTCGACGAGTATCATAGGAGTGCTGGTCATCTACGTTACGCTCGTCACGATTACACCTGCTTATTTGATTGTTCAGTTATCCGTCCGATCTCAATGCCCGTGGCTACACGGTGTGCAAACATTTAATGAGCTGCTGATAAACACCCCCTTCCACTTTATCTGGATTTCCGTCTTCGGTAGCATGTCGCAACATCAAGCTGACGGCGTTCGTGATGGGTTCCTCTATACTCCAACTGTGCCTTCAAGTTTAACGGCTCATGAACAATTATTAACCGCCACCCACTTGAATGATGCCTTCGGTTCATATGCCGTTCGGATGGAGTTCATCCATCCAGGATGAGATTGCAACAGAAGCAATGCAGTTGTTTGAAGATTAAACAGAGAAGACGGACTTAATGATGTAGATCTGTCCGACCAGGGTTTCCAAGATCATCAGGGTTGTTACGGCGTCTACTTCTATTTGCTGCATACCGGTGACCAAACTAGTTCGTATGCCCTTCAAGTGGAGTCCAGCCATTTATCATACTCGGTTTACCTTTGGTTCCTGTTGGAACATGTCTCCACGATGATTTACACGCCTTCCTCGGGACCTATGTGACTGGCGAAGACCGATGTGCGCACGCTGTACGGATGGCATATCGCCCGGAAGACTGTGTTCCCGTTTGGAGTAATTGATACGCTTTTGTGGCTATGTCGTTTTACCGTCAGAGCTTATATAACACTTTGTGAGAGACTCGGCTATCATCCGTGAATCCGTCTCACCTTTATTGTATTATCGCTCGTTATTCGCGATTACTAATTCGTCGGGAGAGCCCACCTTATTTCAAAGTTAACCCTCACTTGTAAGAGCGCTCCCGGGAACGCTCCTGGTGACAATAAAGTAACCCACCCGGCTACCTGAAGACCGACCATATCAAAATCTGCTCCAGAAGCTCAAAGGAGATATAGAAAGCGTGATATAAATCTTAACTGCTGTCTGCGTGGGGGCTGTGCAATCATCACGAGTAGACCTGTCTGTGTAAACGAATCTTGGCGGACGTACCAGAATTAACGTCTGGTAAGCGACTGCCATTCGATGAGATTTGATCCTGGCTCGGGCGGTCACTTATAATTCTGCCCATTGTTTCCTCGCAAATTTGGTTACATTGTTTAAATGATCTCATTGAAAATACCGTTTTGAAGTGTATATTTTTCTTACGTTATCATTCACGAGAAAATACTTAATCTCAGTTTTCCCTTTGATTATGTGAACACGAGCTTCTGTACAGTCATCCGTGTGGTCACATCTTTAGTGGTGTGATCACGCTCTGTCTCGCACTTGTCATACCTTTTAAGTATAATTTTTCTTAAACGATCCGCCGATCCCGCCGTTCTCACACTTTTCAACTGCCGTTTTGTGGCAGGTTTGATAAAAACGGACGAATCTGCTCTTAGCTTTATTGAATCCGCAAGTTACACAGCCCACTGTGTGTACTGGTATATGTTCACTGATCGTGTTCATTCATACATGTTTCGAGTATCAGTTCACTGCATGCCACGTGCTGTGTTTCTATATGCTTGGCAAGGCTGCCAGCGGCGCTTTGTTAAATGACTCGGCTTCGGGGCGTTAATGTTGATTCATGGTACTTCTTAGTATTGAACAGTTTTGGCCTGTAATTCCGACTAAAGTTTGTTGTTTTTGAGTTAGGGACGTTGTTTGGCTTTGTTGAGCGTCTGTATGTCATCCAACTTAATTTTGCATACTCATTAATTGTTCTTTTTTCTCCTACCTACAGTTTCCATACTCTTCCATTATTTAAGCTGTGACGCTGTTGGCAGTTGTCATCTAGTGTATAAGGTACTGTGTCTCATATATCTGGCAGCGATCTCCACTGTGTGGTAGCTCGAATGAAGGAAGTAGGCTATTGTGAGGTGGCCTCACTTTTGAGAGTTGGTTTCAACCCATTAAGGGTCTTAGCACAGACTTTGCGCATTTTACTCTGTCAAGCATTTTTTGGTTATGTTTCGATCCGATTTGCTACAAACTTTAGAACTTGAAGTCACTATATCAGCTTGAGATTTAGTTTCCGACTTAGCGGTCAATTTATATATTGAAAATTTCAGCTGTACACTTCGCAGAATAAATCTTCAAATGGCAGTCTGTCATACTATAGCACATAGGTTTGAGCTCGCGTCAGGTAGGTAGTAACGGTGTTTTACCACCGCCCACACAATTGCGAGATGAAGCCTCAGTTGTGACGAATTTTCCTGCCTAGCTTTACGTAATTTAGTCGTATCCAGTCCGAGTGACCTTGTATGTCACTTTCCAACAAACTCCTCTCAGTATGCCTGTTACTAACAAATTACACGCTTCCAGTTTTGTATTTATGATCAGTCAGCTGGTCGCATCGTACTCTGCAACCCTTTGTAGAGTTTACGGTAATTTGACGAAAATGATGTAGACAGTGACTTGTACTGTCATGAGTCCGAAGTCATGCTTACCTATATACTCATGCTTGAGTAGTCTAGCAGTGCGAATCAACATTTTGCATAAGATTTATGTCGTGTCATGTAGAAGGTTTCCACAATTAGTTTAGACCATTTTTGTCGTTGTATCCTAATAGTTTTTACATTTCACTTGTTTAGAAGCGGACAAACCTGTGTCACTGAACCTTCCTTATCAATGGCTGTGGGATATCATTGATGAATTTATTTATCAATTTCAAAAGTTCTCCAATTTTCGCAGCCGTCAAAAACACAAACCGGAGGACGAGACGCAGTTGCGGGAAAATCCAAGGATATGGAGTATTCATAGTGTATTGAACGTACTGTACTCCTTGGTTGAAAAATCGAGTATCAACGAGCAGCTCAGTTACTATGCTCAGCAAGGTAATGTTCATCAATATCTCTTTGTGCTTCCTACCTTTGCTCTTTATTGCTGCGAAACAACGCGATTGACCGTGTTTTGTGACCTTGCACTAACGCCGTTTGTAAGCTAGGGCATAGGCTAAGAGAGTAATCGATGTTCTTCCGACTGAGCAGACCAGCTATATCCTGTCTGTATTGTTCGATAACTCACCTGCCAGATCGGTTTTCTTTTTGAATTTACGTTGTTTAATACTCGATAATTCCGATAATACTCAACTGTGTGGAGGGTTAGAACAATTACATTTGCAACAATGGTGTTATCTGATCTTTCAACTGGCTGGGTATTTTTGCGCATGCTAGCTACATTTACTATTTTCGTTATTTGAGATTGTCTCCATCATAACCCAGCCAATTATACTGGTTACCTGGGGGCGTGACATTCCTCTCCCCCTTTGTCCGCACCTATCCCTACTCAGTCGTCACCATCTTTTGCTGACAACTAGGTAGTATATCAAACGTACAATCGTGTACCGACACTTACTGACAGCATCACATATGCGTTTGATATTGGCATCCGATTATCATGCAGCTCCGTTACGAACAAATTAGATCTCGACACAATGTGATAACCTGCGTCTTTCGAGATATGGACGGTGAGGTGGTCATGCCCACAGAGTCACCTATGTTAGACAAGCCAGGTAAGTGTCCGATGCACTACAGTCCCTCGGTTTTCTAGAATGGAGGTTAGAAGAAGGCTAGCATTGTTGTCCGAATAAAAGACGGTGCTAATTCTAGTCCACTGTCATTTCATCCGTACTGCCTTGCTTTTGAGCTGAAGACTTTTACAAAGAACTGTTTTCGTTCTCCTATCCCGGCACTATCTCGGCCCACTTACGACCGTGATTGCTCGCAGCAACACCAATTCCATACCGCATCAATCGGCCGTCTCGTAGTATTAACCGGGTCGCCTTGTCTGCAGCGTACAGCAGGGTCGATGAACGGAAATACTCTCTCGTGGATCCCTCTTCCATTACCTCATCCTTATAACCTTCATGTTTAGGTATTCTTCAGAACTCAACAGACAACTCATCATAACAGCACTGTTTCCGTACTCCCACCTCCCTCTGTCTAGCCTCCGGTTTCCTTCTTCCATTCGCGAGGCCCCTAATACTAACTAATATGAGCGCTCTCAGTATTCGCATTCTAGAACTCACAGGTCAACAGGCCGCCCTCACTCGGACGTTAGATTCACTGAACGTCAACGTATACTGCCTTCATAGGCTAGAATCAGGAGCCGTAGGCAATGTATCCAACCGAGGGCAGTCTCACTGTCTATTGAATACTGGCTGTACAGTTCAAGTAACTTCACGGCTGCCACTATCTTTTCACCAGAACAGGTTTGTTGTTCAGTACAGCGGCTGCAGCCCCACTCATTGGTTGGGTTTTCGTTAACAGTAGACCATGTACCGTCCACTTGCCAATTTCTGCTGTGACCAACGCTATGCACCAATTCGTCGGAAGTCGCTGTATCTGCTTATACTCCAACTGACTGTAGTTACTGTGCTGTCAAAGATGCTTTTTTAAGCCTAGCTACTTTCTTTAGGGCGATACGGTTCGGCTATAATCATCTTGGCCGGAACTGTTATCGTTCAAGTCAGCCGACGTTGCGGTACCGACTCTTTGGTTAGTACCACATTGTTCGGTAGTGGTGGACAGCTGTTACAACTGCGCGCGGCATGTTTACTTCTCCATGTGGTGATCGCGTATATATATATATATATATATATATATATATATATATATATATATAAC
>LUCH01017880.1:0-22872 GCA_013368495.1 Paragonimus heterotremus
ACACGTAGATCAGATGGATCGTTACAGCAAAGTGTATGTAGAAAGAAAACCTGGAGTGGGCAATATCTATACTTCCATAGCTATGTACCGACTGGTCTGAAACAGGGTCTTGTACGCTGTTTGACAAATATAGCAAAAGGAATCTGTACGGAAGATACAGTAGAACTGCAATTAAGCATGCTACAAGATATCCCTTCTGGTAACGGTTATCCTGAAAAATTTATCACCCAAAACATGTAAGAGGGATCTATGCAAGCTCCAGTACACACAGCTAATAAGAAAATGACCTATGTAACTTTGCTGTTCAAAGGGGGCGCGGCAGCCGAGCTGATAACGCGTCAACTAAATGACGCGATCCATAGTACCTATTATGCTGCAAACCCTATCGTAAGGTTCCAGTCAAAACGGACGGTGCCATTTAATCTGAAAGATAATATGCTTAACAACGCTGTCTCATTGCCTGTTCCCGTGGTTCAGCATGTGTTGGTCGCACCACCAGGCGTTTAGCAGAAAAAATTCGTGAACACTGCCCGGCGTGGCTTCGCTCCGGAATAACAGAGAACCGTGGGTGAACACCTGTAGTCAACGCACGCGACAATTTGATCCCCCGCCCAACTCACCCCAATTAACACTGAATTCCTAGAACCTCCCTCCCTTGTGATCATAACCACAAGGAAGTCATATTTGTGTTTTAACCAATCGTTTTATCCCCGTACTAGTTTTGATCAATAATTTCCCTTACTGTCTCTTGATTTGATATATAATTGTACCAAACTAAGATGAAAATTTATCGAAAACAGTTCGGTTCGCTGAAAACAAAATTGTTTCACATGATTTCTACGGGAATTTTCAATTATTCGTTTGTGTTCCTAACCACGGCGAAGTAGTATTAATCTTTTGTCCAATTGCAGTGCCCCTTCAGTAATCTTTGATCAATAACATTACACCTTCTCATCGCTTTATTCAAGTTCATAAAGGGAACAAATTGCTTTAAATTCAATAACATTGTAACTCATCATTTAATTTTATATAATTGTACTATCCAAAGAAGAGAATTTATCGAAAGCAGTCTGTTCGCTGAAACTTTGTTCTTCATAAAAACAGTTATGTTAAGTTCGCTGCTGCAATCGTTAACTTCAGAGAGTATTCATCACCATCCACAAATTATAAAATCAAGATCAGCTCAGCTTTTTCATTCAGGATAAGTTCAAACTGTTCCGGTACAGTTAACTGATCCTTTTGGTTGAAAAACTTGCTTCGTTCGCAAGGAGAATGATAGATGATAATTTGTTATACTTCGTAACTTATTCCCTCGTGTAGGATCGACAAACGTATATGTTCAACTGGAAAGTTTCGGAAAATAGTAAACCTTATATGGTTACAAGCGTACTTAATGGTTCAAAATCGCGTGCTGTGCACTAACCAAACGCACATCGTCTAACACACTGTTCATACGCCACAATGTAGCTTGACAAGTTGTGTTTCAACGGTTCAACTTATAAAGCGGGATAGAAGGGTGTAGGTTTCTCCACTGTGTCAGCACAGGCCTGCGTCCCAAAAACACTGCTTAGCTGCGGTTAGGCACGTTGTTGAGAAGTAATGTTATCAATATACATTAAAACCTTTTACATTTGACTTGCTTTTTATTGCTTTTAAGCCTAATACACCTCACTATTGTCTAATGATATTATGAGACACATATTTGTATTAAAATGTGTACACACTGATTATGGTCACTGTCGACAGTGATGCAACTACCCGTCATGGTGAGTAAGAGAGATTCCAGATTGCCAAGTTATGCTGTGACTGGCTGAGGAGACATGCGAACAAACAATAAGAGTAGGTTTTGAGTTTCAAAGCACGTGATCCCTTCAGTAAATGATCAACATGTGTTTGATCGCCCTGTATTTGGCTCTCCAATGGAGATGCTATGAGCACTGAGGACTGTACCACTTTTGATAATCACAAATGTGAAGCGGCTAGAGAAAAATTGCAACCGTAAACTGGAGGTCCTTCACGGGTGATTGCAGATTTCCTGTTTAGATAGATTTCTTTTGACTGGAGCTTTCTGAAAAGGAGCACCGAATTCGAGTCTCTCTTTTGTTGGTACATTTCAATAGCGCTTATCCCCACCGCGACTAACTTGTGTTCATAGATTCAGGTTCATGAGATGATTGTGGTAATCATTACACCACCAGTGTTAACTTGACCACTTCCGAATCAAGTTTTCAAGCCAGTAATACACAAATCGTCCGATTACCTCTGAACGAGAGAGGTTGTAACAAAAAACCGTTCATTAAAGCATAATCTTTATTGTCTAAATCGCTTGTTACCATGCTACGCGCGCGCTCGCGTTTATGAGTCAGAATTCCAGTCCACAACACCCCCGGCTTCCGCTCACACATCGTATACACTTCTGCCCGGTTTATGTGTGTGATCGGCGCCTTCTACCGGGGGTGTCCTGCCAACTATTCCTCGTCCGTTGATCCGATTTCGTTGAGCGTTGGCTCATTCGGTCGCTCACGCCATCCTCGATCCGCTCGCTGTGTGCCTTTGGACTTAATTCCGTCCCCGCGTTGATGTGGTCAGCCTAGTGTTAAGGTAATCGCACATCCGGCCTGATAATCCACCACAATATTGCTTCCACTATTTTCTTCAGCAGATTAATGCATTCTCAATTTGAAATCACCGGTAATCTTTGGCAATCATCGACTATTCGTTAGCAGTCAGGTGAGAGTGTCTGCTAAGTAGTAAACAGCTATTACGCAAAACAGGAGCACGTAATCGTACTTACTTCAGATACACGATTGGTGTTTCTTTTGTGGTTCACCATAAACTTGTGCTACTTTCTCTATTTTTCACAGATACAAGCTATTGAATTTTCTTTCCTTCTAGCAACAGGCTTTGTCCAGATAGAGTAATAACGGCTACTGAAACTCAGTGTGTTCCGTTCACAATAGTTCGAAGAGTTGCAATCAATTGAGGAATTTCACTGGCAGTTTAAGACACATTTCATATTCAAACAAAGTTAGGTGACATTAATCGAACTAGGATTCCTGAGCTGCTTCAAACACAGGAGGAAATAGGAGTGGTAATGTGTTTATAACCACAAAGACGATAATTTTGTAGGATTTTAGAGGCGATAGTGTCATGCACTGTGATGTAACGTTGGAAAAAACAGCGGATCAGATGTCGCATTGCAGTTAGTCAGAACATTAGGATCTCCCTAAGCGATTGTAAAACTATCTAGAAATGACCTTGTCGTTCTCTAAAAACTTTGGGTTCTTAAGATTTAATTTAACAACACGGCGAGAAAAATGCTGTAGAAAGGTAACATTAAGAACATTCATGTCTGAAATACAAATTGGAAAACGGATTGTATGAAAGGGAGCATGAAATACGAAAAAAAATTAAACGTGACGCATCTAAACAAACAATCACAATCAGTTCCACGGTATAGGTGGTGATTCCTCTTCAACATCTTTCTTGAACCGATCTGTGTCCGAGACTACCTGACCAACACGGCTTCCGTGAATGCAAACAGCTTTGTGTTTCGACCAAACAGCGATAGTGTAAGTGAGGTCAATGGGTCAGTCAAGTGATTTGTATCTAAGACAGGCTAAGCAATCGAAATCCCCAAGTCCAAGCTTACTCACCGAGTTGCTGGTGTTCGTTGCAGTATCTCGATCAGTAACTACTACGCGATATGTTCCCCTAACCGTTCTCGTAAACTTAGATCTGTCTTATCTAGATACTTGTCACCGCAGTTGCAGGTGAATTGATAAATTATATAAGAGATAGAATGGCCCATTGAATGTGAATCGGAGACACGGTAGACAATATTACGATGAGAGAATAACACTTGCGATTCAGTAGCTGGGCGAGTATCATCGAAGACCAATTGTAACATTTTGCTTGCATCGGTCATAGTGTGATCATCTGTGGGAGTTATATTCAACCAACTTTGTGTTTTTTAGAACCACACTCAGTCGAGTATTTGGTCACTTGTTGTCTACGTGGAATTTCCGTGAATTTTTCTATATACCCATTGACCAGTGAAATTTTCTCTAGAAAGTCTCTCTCTCTATTGATGTTGTCATCAGTGCATAGTTTTCCGGCCCTACAGGACAGGACATGAATTAACCCAGGTTAATATCCCGTGATTTACTTTGGAACGTTGGCGAAAGAGGAATTATTAAAAACAGCTCCAGCTTCCTTAGACTCACTAGTTCCGGTATCGAAGCCACTCGTGTGAATTCGAATAAGATCTTGGATACTCACTGACGGTTTTCGACTAATCTCAATTGTATTTCAGCGGCGTGCTACGCGAAACTTGATGGATTTCCAAAGCTGCGTGTGAGAAGGTCGGAGGTCCGACGATTTCTAGCCTTCAAAACCCACAAATTAATGTCATCAATAAACCCATTTCTTCCGCTGACTCGCTGACGCATGTTCATAATTTGTGATCGACGCAGTTTACGCGCACAGTGTTGAATGTACTGTGCCTGAGATTGAATTTAAAACTACTGCCAAGGAATTCTGACCGGTTGCAAACTCAGGTCCATTTCAAAAACCTGTGTGATTTGCCAAAGGAAGTAAGCCCCACGTTATCATAAAATGCAGATTGGCTTGGCGCCAAACCAGTCGAAATCTCTCATCACTTCCCACAATTTCACAAATATCAACAATGTCGTTTAACATCAGTATATTATGAAGCAAATAAACAGCTACAGAAGATAAGGGACATCTTTTTTCTCAAACCTCACAAAATTCCTGGCATCCTAGCGATAAAAATGTCGGTTGCGTGTTGACTATGAGAAGCTTGCTTGCTGATGAGTGTAAATCCATGCTGAATTAGACTCCGGACAACAATGTTCTGGAAGTAAAACGGGTCGTAAGGGGATTTCAAGTACTGCTGTTAAATAGATACGTTGATAAGGCTCAGTATAAACACACATAACCATTAGGGACGCGTATGCCACGTATGACAGGCTGGCCAAAATTGCATGCCCTTTGAGACTCATTGTGACCATGATGAACTGCGTACACTATAAATGGTGGGAGGACTTGTAAAGACTCTCAATGTAATTCGTGAACAATTCAGTTCCGGTGGCAGAAATCTATTGTTTTAAACTGGGCAATACTCCGAACAACTTGTAGGTGAGTTGAATTAAAATGCCGATTCGTTATTCATGACTGTCCCTCTCCATCATACTGTCCACTTTCTGTTTTCCACCACAATCTACCACTACATGTTTCTGTTGATTATCCTAGAGATTCGATTATTTTTGACACGAAGGTATTCGGTTTCATTCTGATGATATGACAAAGGACAGTGGGTAGCGAAAAGTTATTCAATAAAACAAGATCTTCTCTGTCCAGCTCACACGTTCCCGTGACACACACACACCCGCTCTCATCCTCATTTATGCACCGGAATTTTGGTCCACAACGCCCAGGCGGTTTCCACACTCGTTGTGTGCCTGGTGTATGCGCATGGCAGACGCTATCTGTCGTGGATTTTTGGCTTATCATGTCTCGCCCGCTGATCCGATTTCTTTGAGTGTAGGCTCATTCGGTCGCCTGCGTTGTCCGTAATCCATCCGCGTTGGGGTTTGGCTGTATCTCGTCACCGCATCGACGTATTCCACTGAGTGTTTAAATAATCGCGCCTTCGACTTGGCCATCTATCATAAGTGTACTGGTGTAGAGAGGATGAACGGTCACTATGCTATTCGTGAGTATGACAAAGTAGCGAACAAGACTTGTTTTCTGTTTGATCATCAAACTAATTACAACATAATAAATATGAAAACAGTAAATGGGTTAAGCCAGAAAAACGGTCAATAGAGGTTATGGACAGCGTGTTTGTTATCAGTTACGCAATCACTGTTCCGAATCGTGGGCTTGAGTGATTGTGGGCCAAGGGATGTTAAGTGTCCGCACGAACTTATTTTGAGCACAGAGGTGAGGGTTGCGTAATCGGATACTAATGGCCTCGGCAACGGTCAACATTCGGAACCTCACCATTTTGATCGATTTCTTGGCACTAGGTCGACAATCTGAAAACCGTCCTTCTTATTGAAAGAATGATTAGAGTCAGCCACATAAGCAACAGTCGCTCCTGAAAAGTTTTAACCATACCACTGTTCAACCACGCAGAATGATGTTCCCTCACTCTGTCAGACAGTCGCCTTGTAGCACGACCAATGTGTGATGCTCCAGAAGAGCAAACAAATGGATATACAAAACGACTGGTTATAGAACATGGAGGTTTTTCTCTGAATTGTGACATGATAACGGGTGTTGGACGGAAATTCACGTACAACTCAGCGGCAAGGTAGGTTGTTTCGACTGACTTTTCAAAATTTCTTGAGATAACTTCGGCCATGGGATATCTCTTGAAAAGAAGGCTAATGAACGCAAGTTTCTTATTCACAAAGGGTGACTTAAGTTTCGGCCCGTGGGTGGTTAAACAGAAACACGTAGTTAGGTATCGCAATAACAAAGACAAAACGCAAGAAGGAACATTTCAGAGCACTCCGGTAGAAAAATTGTTTTCCATAGATGAACGTCGCATTGAGAATTGTGGTGTTGCGGGATTATTGTCACGTGTGAATGAGTGTTTTTGTTTGAGGTGATATTGAAGCATATACCTTCTGTGTCGATTTTCTCAATAAACGATCCTTGTGTCACCCGAGTTCTTGGCCAACATAACTGGAGCCAACGTTGGCTGACGGGATTACGGCGATAGATGCAGAAAAAATTACAAATTCTTATGATTACGGCACTACTAGCAAACGACCTGGATTCAGTTCAGTCAACTTTGCAGACCCCTGAACTCCTCCAACACAAATATGACAGGTTCTCATGGGAAAAAGACTGAGGTCAACACGCAGTTTCCAGAGATAATGAATCCGGTTGCAAAACTCTAATCTATGTGCTCAGAGGTCTTTTGTTCAAACATTGAAATTGCCACGACCTACAGTCGTTGGAACACTTGACACGGCATTACAGTAGCCATGTCCATAATCTCCAAATCACATTAGATTCATACTGTATCAGGTCCCACACACACTGCCGACTTGACAACTAATTTCATATTCATTGTGTTTTATTTGGCTTGAAGATGACATATTGAAAACGAGCTTATCAGCCACTTCTTGGCTTTTGATATTTTGATCAATGGACTTATGAATGATACAGTACAGGGTCTTATTTGTTGAAAACATTATGGAGTGGACGGTGCATTCCATTCCTGCCGTATTCTCGGGTGGTGTGCAAGCGTGACTCAGTCAGAATTGTGTTTCGTGGTGCTGGAAAACTATGCACTGATGACAACATCAATAGAGAGAGAGACTTTCTAGAGAAAATTTCACTGGTCAATGGGTATATAGAAAAATTCACGGAAATTCCACGTAGACAACAAGTGACCAAATACTCGACTGAGTGTGGTTCTAAAAAACACAAAGTTGGTTGAATATAACTCCCACAGATGATCACACTATGACCGATGCAAGCAAAATGTTACAATTGGTCTTCGATGATACTCGCCCAGCTACTGAATCGCAAGTGTTATTCTCTCATCGTAATATTGTCTACCGTGTCTCCGATTCACATTCAATGGGCCATTCTATCTCTTATATAATTTATCAATTCACCTGCAACTGCGGTGACAAGTATCTAGATAAGACAGATCTAAGTTTACGAGAACGGTTAGGGGAACATATCGCGTAGTAGTTACTGATCGAGATACTGCAACGAACACCAGCAACTCGGTGAGTAAGCTTGGACTTGGGGATTTCGATTGCTTAGCCTGTCTTAGATACAAATCACTTGACTGACCCATTGACCTCACTTACACTATCAGTGTTTGATCGAAACACGATACTCTTGGCATCTATGGCGTTCTGTGTACAAAAGATAACTGCTCTGGAAATGTGTCTACTTTGTACATCCACTACAAGCAATGCGAAATATACACAACAACAAATGCCTACGCAACTTTTGCACAGCTGAAGTGTATCCGCATTAACTGGTGGGAGTGTATTTCCAGCCTATTTGCTCAGGTTTTTCGTACTGTTTGCGAGTTTGCGATCGCCGACCCTTTCTCCTCGTGTTCATAGTGTTAGGATTTGCTGTTTAGTTCTTACGCACTTGACACGTACCTTGCTATCAACTAGTGATGCCATACGGTGTATAACAGCGGAAGCTAAGCTAATTGAGTCACATCAGGCACTTCTCTGCGCGCATTTGTTACTGACGTAAACAGTACAGCTGCTGTTAAGATTATTCTGATTTGATCAGTATATTTCAGGTTTAATTACTGTTCCTTTTGCAGTGCTTTGGTTAACTATAATATATAATTATCTTCATTGAAACGGTATTGTTGGATCTGTTGAATTTTGCCTTGTACGCTTATCGTCTTTTGTCTGGTATGACACGTAACGATGAATCCATTGAGGCATGTTTAGTTTGTTTTTAGAAAGCCACTTCTTAATTTGTCTTTATTTGTCTTTGCTGTGCGCAGTAAACGATCATGTGGAATTTTGTACCATAACTGCAAATAAAATGTTTACTTTCTTCCTTTTCATGGCTGTCATCTATTGAAACTTTTCTTCTTCGTATTGCTTGACACTTTCTCAACTTTGTCTGCGCCCGACTGTTTTAATCAGTTCACCTCCCGCTGTCTGGTGGCTGTTTGTGAACACGTGTTTGTTTACTCCATTTTGTACGCCTTTCCGCTAAATAATCTATGTATCCGGTTAATTCACCGTGGCATAGGGTAGCGAAAAAGCGTCCAATAAAATCACAATCTTTATTGTCCAACGCGCTAGTTACCATGCCACACCTGCGCTCGCGATTTTGAATCACAATTCCAGCCAACAACACTCCCCGGTTTCCGACCACACGTCGTGTGCACTTCCACCCGGTTTAGATGTGTGTGATTTACTCCTTCTATCCGGGGGTTTTCCGTCCGCTATTCCTCGTCCGTTGATCCGATTTCGTTGAGCGATGGCTTGTCCGGTCGCTGGTGCTGACTTCCATCCATCCATTGTGGGCTTTGACCGTACTCCACAGCCGTGTCGAGATATTCCTGAGAGTGTTGGAATAATCGCGTCTTCAATTTGGTCATCCATCCTATTTCGGCTGTCACCTCTCGCTAGTTGGTCCGATCCGGTCGAGCGATGACTCATCCGGTCGCCCACGCCGTCCTCCATCCGCTCGTTGTGGGTTTTTAAACGCACCTCCCCTTGTGTTGAGGTATTCCATCGAGAGTTGGAATGCTGTCACCACATGCCTGACAGTCCACCAGTCGAAACTAGAGGACGCGCACAGATTGAATTTGAATTGTATAATATCGTGCTGTTGTGTCTTTAGCACTGTTTACGTTTGTGTAAGTTGTGTGCATGACTTACTGGGCCTTTGGCTCATGCTGGTTCTTGTTGTTCTCCTTTGCAGTACTATTGCTGGAACCCCCTGTTTCGGAAGAACGCTGTTCCCCGGTGTCTCCACGTGGCCCCAAAGTTGGTCCACGACTATAACGGACAACCAGAGTAGCGACTGTTGTCTTATGTGTTCGCTGTTCCAGTGTGTCCCTTCTTTGAAGGTTCCCCTCTGCGTTTCAGCACGGAAACAGTCGACTGTGGATCTGTGCTTAGCCAGGGCAGTGAAATTCAGTAAACCCAACATTCCAATACTTTAGTTGAAGTCATTTATGGCATATTGAGATTCACGACTAGAAGAAATCATAGATAATGATCATACGCATAAATGGCTTCTCTATGGGAATTTATAATTACGCACTGACTTGGAATTAGACCATCTAGCGAGCATTTCTAAACAGGAATTTAGAGTTCAAGATAAACAAGATCAGGTATTTTAGTGGACTTTGAAATACTGACACATTTGAAGGTTATCTTATGTGATTGTAGTTGTCTTACACCTGGTTGACGAATTGGAAAAAGTTTGAAGCAAATATTAGTATTCCATTATTTACCTGCTTCTCTGATTGATATTACACACAAATTTGGAGTACAGAGACTTTCTCATCAAGTAGCTTCTATCCTGTATCTTTTGTTTCCTTACTGCATGTCCGCGAGTCCAATCAATCGACACTAGTCCAAAGTGTCATCAACACATTTATGGTAAACCTTTTGTTTATAACTTTTACTGGGCCTACTACAATGTGTTTAACTGAGTCGGAAGTCTGCCCGGTGCACGTTTCTCCTATTGCATCAAACTTCTGCAACTGAACTCTTTGATCTGCCATTTCGACTGAGTTGTTTTATACACAGAACTGTGCCTTTCGAAGCGCACTGATTTATGTCGACTGAAGTCCCCACATGATCTTACAGTGTCAAGGTTATGCCATGTATTTCTTATGGCGGTTCTCTTATTCTGTCATCACGTCTGGGACTCATACCGCGTCAGGCCGCATCGTATTGCATCTAAACTTCATGTAGGTTCCCCAAAGTAAGATGGCCTACTTATTGTCAGCTTTAATTACGTAATGAAGTAGTGAATATAGCAAGTTAACCCATGTAAAATCAGTGTGTAACACTACTGAAAATAAAGGCGTACAACTTAACATATGTATTCAATAAATTATCTTCATACCAGTGCAAATATATAAAGAGAGGTAGAGTAAGAGAGATATTGGTCAGACCTGATACACACCTTCAGTCAGTTAAGCGTTTTTAATTAATCGTGTATCATTCTGATCGAACCCACATGAGTGATGTTTCCATATTTGTCTTTAAAAGTGTTCTGATATTCAAATAATATAGTCTGTACTACAGGAATGAACGAAAGAGTACGTGAATGTAGCTGAGGTCTGATTAGGCTTTTAGGGTGATCTATCGCATGTCGAAAAATGACTAAAAGCTGTCCGAATGAGAACACCCTGTACCACCGAGACTATCGGAATCAAACTGGCTAACCCAATATTGTGTCATCAAAAGTTGTGTGTTCAGGTGTTGCTCTTATTCTGACCTCAAATCTACTGAATCGACGGCGAACCTGCACAGTGAAGGCGATGAATGAGCGTGGTGAGCGACCAACCAAACGGTCTTTAACTGATGGACCGACAATCAAGTTTTACTGTAATAAAGCTGGTCGACATCGCGATCTAACTCTGCCCTGAAGATGAACTTGAGACACAAGAGTATCTTTAACATTTTCATCAGTGCAGAAAGAAGACATGTTCCGATGCGTTAACATTTCGCTTACTCTCAGTAGTGGCAAACGGAAATACATGTGGATTATATACGTCAAACAATAGAGACAGAACAAGTTATGGACACGCGTACGTTCACATCAAGTACTATATCATCAACATGACAACAACTCTAAAGGTTGTTTCAGCCACTTTCGTGCACATAGAGCCGAACGGTGAGTTGCGATCTGGCATAGCTCCATCAAGACGGCAAGAACACACACTAAGAGATACAAACATTTCGTCTATTCTCATCAGTCAACTATATAAAAATCTCTGTTATATAGGTTTGAGCGTGACTACCAAACAACGAAACAGACGAACATCACACAAGTGGAATCCAGATAGGGTAAACGATTTCATTGTCACGACAACAACAGAGAGCCGGTGCAGAATGCGTGAGTAATCACGTTTCGGAAAATGCCAAAACTTTTCGTTTGTGATTGAGTAGTAAGGTCACAAACGAAGTGGCAAGGTCAACCACATGGCCTGCTGCGACTAGGGGTTTCGCGATCGAAGACGACCAATTTCTCCTCGGATGCCGGCATAATGATTCACGTTGGGTCATTATGCCAACTAGCCACTTGAGGATGTGTTCCTCCTTCCTCTGTAGCAAGTTTCAGTGTGTTCTGACTTTGTGTGTGTGTCACTGCCACTGCACCCAAAGGGTTGGATGACACAGAAGGTGACGTGGCTTCGCTAAAAGTCAGTAGCTTCAGATGCTGATATCAAAACAATAGTGTGAATGAACTAAGTGGGTCAACGCGGTGATACATTGTTGTGACGTGCTTAGCACTCGATGGTGTTGAATTTGAGGGAAAGGATTCAGCGGTTTGTGAGTGCTGTGTCATCAGTTTTACCCAGCTTGGGACCTGTTCTGGTACTTGCTATTTGTGGATTCGTTCTTCCTATGTGGACGTCACTGCAGCTGTGAGTGAGTCCCCATCTGTGGAAATGAATTTAGTTTATAGGACGTTAGACTGTCAAAGCGAGGAGTTGGTGACTCGCAGAATAGGTAATGCAAGTGAGAAGACCTACTGCGAATCTATTTCAGTTCTAACCTGATGGCTTATGTATCACTCGATGATACGTTGGCTAACTGCGTGACTTCATTTTGTGTTTACACTTTCAGGTGCTATTGTGGAGTAGGTTGCGTCGGTCGTACAGCCAGGAGTCTTTCACAGAAGATAAGTGAACACCACCTTATATGACTGGCTAAGGGAGAGGTGAACTCAATTTCAGATGCAATTCTGGAGCACCTCGTTAACACAGTACACTAAGTCTTACCAGGATTGGCTTCCTAGCCCAGCTATCGTTTGCCCAGCATTCATTTCAAAAGAGTTACATGTTGCATTCTGACCGCCGCTGAAGCGATTGTAATTCGGTTGCGCAACCCACAGTTGTACGCCCTACGGCTATCATGGTCCCCATTACTCACTTGACACCTCGGGAGGTCAGTTTTGTCACCCAGTTGCCTTCCATTCCAGAAAAGTTTAACATAATTACGTAAAAAATTCCTATAAATTTTGTTAGTTTGACAACCAGATGCTATTCAACGTTATGCGGTTAGCCCAATGCTGAACAATCGACAACAGACTGTTCGTCAAACCATTTTTACTTTCGGTGCCAGGGCAATGGTAGACAGAATAGTTAGACAAATTGCGTTCTTACTTATGCAGAACCGGTCCTTCGGTAGTTTGAACCAAGCGTAATTGGGCAGTCGCACGTGTGTGCAGTAGGGCAGACTTCAACTGGTGCTTGATGTCGTTTGTCAGATGATCTCTTTTTAATTGCCGAAGTAATTTGTCATTTGAGCTGTTTTAATTAGCTAATTGCATTTGCACATCATGCTGTGAGGATCTATGAGTTTTTTTAGGATATCCACTTGCCAATATCGTTTTTCACAGTATCTCTTGTTCTGTCTGCAACCTATCAGAACTATCTGTGACGTAAGATCTTGACCAAACCCCGCTTGCGTGCTATTGCGACAAAGCCGGAAAATTGTAGATATTGTCCGTTTCATGTTGCCTTGTGATAAACCGATCGTTGTAATGTCCCATTCTCAGGCCTGGGGATGGTTACATCTAAGAAACTTAAAGTGTTGTTTGAGTCCTTTTCGTGAGACAAGGATAAGTTCGGATGAGCAGAATTAAGAAGATTAAAAAATAAGTTTGAATGATCAGCATTCGTAAAACTCAAAATATCATCAACATACCGTTTGTACAGTAAGGTACAGGCAATGTTATCTGAGACTTGACATTCGATCGTTTCCATGAAGATACCAGCTGAGACTAGACCTAACGGATTACCCATAACCACTCCGTCAGTGTGTTTAGAAAGTCTTTCAAAAGTAAACCCGATGTTTCTTTGTACACAGTAGGATGAGATCTTTGAGATGTCTAAGTGGTGATGGATAGAGAAAAAACAGCAAGTCAACTGCAGAACAGGCCACGAAGTTGATCTATTTAGGTCATTTAAAATGTTGTTACGTCAACAGAACCCGAAACTACTGCTCTTTAGCGAAGCCATGCTGATCAGTGCTCACCAGCCGGCGCTGTGTGCGCAAAAATGGTTGAAGCCACTTATAGGGTTGCCGTGGTGGTGATAACACAATATCTGGTATGCATTTACACGTGTCCACACCCTGTCTACCTGTGTTCATCTTTTAATTTGAACGGCATATTTTGCGTTTGCGACTGATGACAGTAAACGAAATGTTAACATCGCAACATATGTCCTCTTTCCCTATTGAAGAGGAATTTGAACTGTCTAAAACATGTGTTCATTTTTGTCTGTTTTCATTGTGGTAATATGAACCGCTGTGATTTTACCACAATCCCTACAAGACAATCCTAACTTCGTGGACTAGTTTACAAGTAGCAGATGGAATGACGCGTCCTCTTTGACCTGTTATATAAATCGATGCCTTTCAGCTGCACCGTGGCTGTTCTCACGACATCAACTGCCTAACAATTAAACTGTCAAGTCCTCCCTTCTGAAATCACAAGTCTGAATGAATTAAAACGAAACATTAACATTAAATTCCCGAAATCACTTGCCAAAAATTGAAAATATTGATACAACTACCAAGTGACGTACTAAAGAGTACAACAGGATCGTCTTCAACATAATGTGGGCGACCGGATGAGTCATCGCTCGACCGGATCGGACCAACTAGCGAGACGTGGCAGCCGAAATGGAATGGATGACCAAATTGAAGGCGTGACTATACCAACACTCTCAGAACTATCTCGACACGGCTGTGGAGTACGGTCAAAGCCCACAGTGGATGGACGGAAGTCAGCACCAGCGACCGGACAAGCCATCGCTCAACGAAATCGGATCAACGGACGAGGAATAGCGGACGGAAAACCCCGGATAGAAGGCGTAAATCACACACCTAAACCGGGTAGAAGTGCACACGACGTGCGATCGGAAACCGGGGGGTGTTTTCGACTGGAGTTATGATTCAAAATCGCGAGCGCAGGTGTGGCATGGTAACTAGCGCGTTGGACAATAAAGATTGTGCTTTATAGGACGCCTTTTCGCTACAATAAGTAGGTGTGTACTAAAGGAAACTGATGAATTATGTTGCCTGAATTCAAACGGTTAAGGAAATTGCTCATTTCCGCCTCTTAAATCAATGAGAGGCATAGCGCATGTGTGGAAAAAAAATACTTCTCTAGCATAAATATAAATGTTGACGAAGCTTGAAAAAAAGTAGCTTACGGAAGGTATGTTGTTGACATTTACGTATTACGTTCCACGTTAGTTGCTGTACAGCGCTGTACCATATAGACACTCGAATCATTTTTGGGTACGAGTGTTACAAGAACAAACCATTCTACAGAATGCTTGATAAAACATATTGTTTATCGTGTTCCATAATAAATTCAGTAACTGAATGACAGTCGATCGTCGTGAGTTTTAGTGTGTGTCCAGTTATTTACAAATTTTTGACTATACTTCCAAAATCTTCAGATAACTACTGGTTATGTTTTTGTCGATGATTTCACATCCGGATGGTTCTTTTTTGATACTGTCAACAAAGATACGACGCAATTGTTTTGCCACCCGGGTTTCCAACAATCAACCAACAGACAAAATAAGAATGGATTCATTTGAAAATACTCTTCCAAACACTGATCTACCTGCTACGATGCAAATCCGTTATTTTCAACATCAGCGGTAGCGTCCAGTAGGTGGACTAGGATGAACTGAAAAACAATACAATGGCTTAAGTGCATCTAAGAGGTTGATTCTACTGTCCATTCGATCGATTATTGGGAATTCAATTGCCTACATTGTTCTGGTACTTTATTTTCACATTGAAATCTATTGGCGTTTGACATTCCTACGCGAGTAAGTTATTGCCAAGTAAATTAAGTTCGAACTGTTTGAATAAACAAGTGAATAATGACTCATGAAGTGTAATGTTTCCAAGAGCTTTAGTGGTTAAGTTTCGGATGCGTCATCATTGAAATTCTTGAAATTTTAAGAGTCACAGGCGGCAAAAATATTTATGCGCGACCATCAACAAAAATTTGCTGCAACCAGGTGCATCAGCAATTCAGCGTAAACTGCCGTGGTTGTAACAGACCTACGACTCCGAGAGTCAGCTGGGCAATACTAAAAACAATCAACCATCTTCTAACTGATAAAAGCTTTTAATCTGATAAAAAAGTATTTTTCTGTGTATGTACATAGGACAACAGGTTTTCTGATGTCCAGTAAAAACAAGGATCCTAATCTGTCGCCATTAAACTGACTTCAAACTGTGAATCCTTAAATCCGTAAATTGATTATTTGTCAGAATATTGCCTATAAAATGAAGACATTTCTACAAGGTTGTCAGTCACAGTGACACCTGACCAGAAGACTCAAACCCTATGGTTGTTATCGTAAACGGAGTTACGACTTCCGTGGTTACCTTAAACCTGACAGACACCATCATGACCAACTTCCATACATCGAATGCGTCTTCATGTCGTGTGCCTAGTGATTGCTTTGCCTGTACAAACGAGAAGCTGGTGGACATGCTCCCGTGCTCACACATGTTTGTTGTATTATATAAAGTGCACAGTCAGTCGAATATCCCTATAATATAATACAGGTCTGTTGGGCGTCCTGTCTGTCGGATATTAATTCGTAACACAGCTTAGTGTTTCGTTTTCAAAAATTCACCTAACCCGACAAAGTTAATGACCATAGTTGCTATTCTGTATTGCGCGTATTCTGTCTTCAATTGACATATTTCATTCGCAATTGCAAAGCTAATTAATCCCGTGTCGATCCCCGGGATCTGTCAGTGACCAGGGCAGCTGGAACGATTGAATGAACCATTTTATCTACGCTAAGTCGGGTTGCACGATCCGATAGCGATGGTTTCGGCAGTGGCTACCGTACCTTAGAGACCAAAGTTTGATCAGTTCAGCGGAATCCCATAGAAAACATTGAAAAGTCGATCTTTGTTGTCCATATGTCTGTAATCGGCCGGATGCCCACAAATGAGTAGAACAGTAATGCTGCCACTTCGACTCACAGGCACGCTGGATAATGCTCTCCGATTCGTCTAGACAACTGCTGAGCTGTTTAACTTACAAAATTCTCCGAAAAGTCACAAGTAAGTTAGTAAATTACCCCGAATCTACTGTAGACAGCCATTATCCTATAGATTTAGTTCGATCAACGGAGAACTGGTGAGTGAGATGTGTCGTCTGAATGTTCCAAGTGACGTGACAACTTGGCGACCATTCAGTCAGTGTATCCCCCCTTGTATGGTTACTTGAAATTCTGGAACCCATTCTGTCAGTTGCACGGCTTTAAAGTGTTTGCTCACGAGGTGCGCCGAGTTGCTATTCTAGTGTAGAGTAGGACCACAGTCTGTAACTCGTGATCGGAAGCATCTGCTGAGTAGATTTTTCTGGTTTTAACTGTTAGACCATTTAGGATAACTTGCGCCCCTTTACTAATTTGAAAAACACAAAGGTAACAAGAAGTTCGTGAGTTGAATTCATCTCTGAAATTAAAATAGATGAACGGTTAACTGAAAGATGAATAACTGCCCATGTCTTCCTGATACCACCCTGGCTCTAGTTAGAAAAACAAGGCAAGCGTAGTGTAACCGTTAAATCCTTTTGGGCACACAACTGAGGCTTGCGGTGAGTGATCAACAACCGTTCAGTAAATCCGAACAGCTTTGCCCAGTTAT
The DNA here is from genome assembly GCA_013368495.1 of Paragonimus heterotremus. Classification (NCBI taxonomy): domain Eukaryota; kingdom Metazoa; phylum Platyhelminthes; class Trematoda; order Plagiorchiida; family Troglotrematidae; genus Paragonimus; species Paragonimus heterotremus. The sequence continues at coordinate 17,430 of LUCH01017880.1, forward strand.
AAGTTATGATCACACGGAGAGATGAAGCTATTCCGGCCGTGTGTTCAGTCTACGCCAAAGGGCCGCTGAGACCGAACTTCGCTTGTTTGTGACACGGCCAGTGTTCAGTTGATTGATTGACTCGTGTAGTCACTTTGGTAGCTGATGGTCTAGCCGTCTGTCTGTCCTCTGAATGTATGTCACCGTAGTTGTAGGTAAGCGAAATCCTGGTGGTCCAAAGCTGAGATACCAAGATGTTGTGCAGGTAAGTCTTCCACGTTGTAAAATTGACTTTAGATGTTGGGAAGACTTAGCGTTGAACCGGACTGCTTGGAGGAATACAATTCGGACGGGCCTCCGCGAGTTCAACGAGCAGTTATTGCGCGGCCGAGAACGAAAGCGCGCGGTACGCAAAGGAACCACCGATGCCATAGGTCGTGGTGACATGACTATATGGCGTTGCGATGTGTGCGGCCGCGAATGCGCTGGCTGTCTTGGATTAGTAGGTCATCAACGTACTCATAGTGCACCGTCGGCGAAGAGACAACGAGTACGCTAGGCTCAGGTAGGTCATATCAGCCTATCCGTTCTGTTTTTATTAATGATTGCATCGACCAAGACCACGGTCGTTTGGCAACTAATCTGCTCCTCTTTTCAGAAACTTGGGTGTCTGTGATCTTCTACCTATTCTTTTCTTACGCTTTGTTGGTGTATTGAATGGTGAATCGTCTGTCTGATCTTTTTATAGTTCAACTTTGAGTTTTGTTTTTCAAACTTATCCTCTCTGGAATGCACTAGCACGCACTCGTATACTGAAATGCTTCTCGAATTACATTTCACACATCTTCCTCCCTGGTATACATCTTACCATTGCAGTCTCTCTCACTGTTTATTTTCCGAGAGATAAGGATTTTCTTTCCGTGCTAGTCATTCAATTGGCTAACCGGCGTTGGCCAGCTGGGCACAAAGGCCTCACTCACACACCTACTGGTCTTATTCCTTCGGGTTTACATCGGATACGTGGTGTGTGAGTGGGACCGCAAGTGGTTCAGCGCACGCCACTTGGGGTGATGGTTTAAAGCGCAGGCGTCCTTTGGCTTCGGTCACTGTGACAGGCTAATCCGTCTCGGATGCCGCCAACCAGGTGTGGTATTGAACACAATAGCTGGTCGACAGAAAAGAATCAGACTGGTGGTATTGGCGTGCATCTGACGTGCGCAGTGAGACGCAACGGGGAGGTGGTACAGGTCAGATTTAGATCGAACTCACAACTATATTTTATCCTTAAAGTAGCATTCTGGCTTTTGTGGAATAAATTAATTAACACTGTTCTCATATACTGTAGGTTGGGTCTGTTCTTGAACGCTCAACTGGCCATGATGGTCGATGGACGTATGTTAGACGGTTGTTTGGATTTTGTTTGTACTTTAAGTCAACCAAAGTACATTAATTGTAAGTATAATTATGATCAATTGATTGTTTCATACTTTCACCGTTCCTTCTACCCAAGATGATTTCAAGGAAGTGGATAGCACTACCTAATTTCCTCACAGGAATGAAAAATAAATCGGCGAATGTTCATAGCTGATGTCTGTTAGAGAATTAGCCACGTTGATACCTATGTCCGTGGTCAAAATGATGTCATCAGCACAATGTCAGTGAAAGCACAGTTGATCTATGGTGATACTAATTACTACACTATCCAACTTGCCTAGAAAAATGTCCGCCAGTAACGGTTGTAGTTTCATTTCTTCATTCTGTTTGTCACTAGTAATATGGTAAGTGTGCGTCAAAGAAACAATTCTTTCTAATTAGCTGCTGGTAGACAGATCGAAATATTGACAATTTCAGTAAAATCACATAATTTAGTGTTTCATTCAGCAATGAATTTGATGTTTCAAGATCATATACACTTTAATTGTGAACTAGAAAATTCTTAATTGTGTCTTTCATTTCCAATGTGTCCCGAAGGCTATAACACAGTTTTCTAACTTGATCGGATGGAGGAATTGTATTAGTCCTGCTTACGATGTCTTATTATACAAACAGGATCCAAGCTACTGTTGCAGATGCAATTACCGTTAGTGTGATGAAGAACGACCATTTAAGATGATGAGAAGAGAATGGCAAAGTAATAGCTGTTTAGAGCGACTGAAATACATATAAACTGCAACAACTGCTTAATTCGAATTCGTGAACCTTACAGACAGCGATGCACTTGAACCCTATGAACTCAAATGCCTCTTTGTATTTATCCTGTGTATACAGGAGGCGTCTTATCACTATCTGGCGCAACAGTTAGCTGGAATTTTATAGCCCGTTATGGTACATCGGTACGGATTCCAATGAGTACATCCAGTGAAGCTAGTTGACGTTAACTTGTGATTCCCATGTAATTGTTACGTTGGTGTGGTCCGAAATAAAAATACCTAAGGTATCTGTTGAATTAACGAAGTTATCAGTGGTAAAATAGGTCACCAACATACGATTGATATACACTGCGTTAATGAATAGTTGCAATCAAGTAGTCACTTCCAACTTTCCTGTGAAGTTTTCTATAAAAAAACCGACAGCCCTAATGAAGTTCCCAGTTTGACAACACTCATTCGATAATGTTTACCCTTATCGAATTTAAACTTGGAATAATAACTCCCCGAAATAATCCTCAGAAACAGCCAACAGCACAGCACAAGTTGTGTTGTGTACATGAACTGCCCGTACACAGGGCAATTTATACTAAAATGTCTACCTTATGTGAGTACGTTGTGATAGTTGTTTCAAATCCGTCAACGTTATTCTTGAATGCATTGTTTATAGGCGGTATGTGGATGACTTCCTATGTGTGGTCGGCCAGCACGATAAACCACATCAGAGGCCTTATTTGGTCAACATTATTCAGTCTTGTTCGTCAACGTTGTCTTCCATGACACAGTGTGTATTTTTGAGAGATTATAAAAGCTATTTGGTGCCGAATTTGGTTCACATCTGATACCGTCGAAATTCGGTTGAATAATCTACACCTGTGCATCCAGAAGGATTTTGTTCAAGCCTTACGATTGTCATGGTTCAGCATCCACTCCATGACCCACCAGACCCAACAGTTCCAGTTGCATCACAGTTGTGTAGCAATTATACCGAAGCATCGATTCTATTTATAACCATTCTGTGGATGATCTCAGTTGAACCTGTTGCTTGTCTTTTTTCTGTTCACCCTGACGGTGCTTCATGTAGCCTGATAAAAACCAACCATAAAAGAAGCCTGTTAGATCACCTATTTTTAAAATCCATTTCGATGTTTTCAACTGTGCTGATATCTCTTATTTGTTAGTCACATCCGTCACATCGAAAACTCTGAAACTAATATTGAACAGGAGACGGAAGCTTCGACAAATTAGAAAATTTCAATTGCCTACACAAATAAATTGGCTAACAAACTGACGTCATTCTTACAGTAACATCATAAAGATACTTCCAAATAACAACTATATCCATCATTATCTTCATTGGAAAACTTGGTTGAAAAATACTGACTTGTCAATTATATGATAGAAGGTGATGTGGTATCACTGGGATTTCCAGCACACAAGCTGTTCTTTTCCATAAAATATGCGAGCATTCACCTCCCCAGAACAACTGAGTTTTGTATTCTAAAAGTATGTGGTTATTTTGAAGATATCAACCTGTATGCACATTTGTAATTCGAACAGATACACGTCAGTTAATGACAACTGATTAATCCATTGCAACCATTGCGAATTGTTATACAACAGTTAGTTAGGTTCATACCCATAGGCGACTGTTCAGCGAAATGCTGCTCAAGATCCTGTGAAGAGCTAATTAAGTAGTGTTGTTAATGACTGCTAGAATGGACATTCTACTGCATCATGTGCTCACTGAGCATATTTCATTCCATTCTGCCAAACAGACACTGGTCCGATTCATGGGTAAGCAAAACAAAAGATTGTACTTGTATGTATTGACCACGTCACGTGTGTTTACTATGGACTCAAAGCTGGGTATAAAACAAAACATTGGTCACAATAACAGTTTGTGCATTGAATCGGTGCATATTTTAGCTAACTGATCGAGGTCATTGTCATTAAATGGGTCAGGAAACAATAGTCGTTAAACTGTTGAACGGTGTGGATATAAGCAGTGAGTGAAACACTTCGGTAGGCTTGAAATGAGCAAGTATTAACACGACGAGATGGAGAGGTCATGGCATGCATCGATAAAGACAAAGTGATCGCTAGTACTTTTGAGGGGGAATCTGACAGAATGAAATTATCACCTACGTGTTAGTTGAAAGTAATCCCATGGAACTGTACCGAAAGCCATTTCCATGTTCTGATTGCGGTCACTGCAACGCTAAGGCGCTGTTATTACTTTGGTTTAGGTTGTTGTGATGTTAACAGGCCGATGGTGATCAATGTAACCATAAACGAGGCTAGTATTCAGTTTATACACCAATACTAGAAATTAACTAAAACCTTTGGTCAAGTGGATCGCTGTGGATGTCATCGAACGTGCTCTCCAAATTGTTGCTGTAACTGAATCTGACTAGCTGCTTCACATCGAGAGGTCCAAGATGGCTCAGCGGCACTTTCTGGTGAATTAGTTGTATATCAAAATAAACCGAGATTACAGGTGTAGACAATTTGAATCTGAACAAACCGTTGGCAATGATTGAGTAGTTAATCCATGAGACCATTATAAACACAAGCTGTACGGTAAACTCGGAATTTGCTGGAGTGTTTTTCCGAATGGTTTTGTTGACAATCTTCAGTCCAATGTTTCAAGTTCTTTGCTACTTATGAATATGTCCGTGAACGAATATTCCTCCTTGGGATAATAACGGTTATTGACGGGTTTTTTATGCCTTATTTTGTCTAATGCAGCCAGAACGTCACTTATAAGGCAGCTCGTTTTCGTTAAAAATCTTCATGAGTTAACCCGGCTCTATCGGGTTTATGCATGAGAAAAAGAAAAATATAGCAACTTTTGCAGCAAGAAAGCTTTATTAAAAAAAATTTCAATGTAATACCAAATATCAAGCTTGGTCAAATTACTGCTAACTGATGACCACAAGATCACTTCATCTGAACTGACTGTTTAAACTGCAACCGTTTTCGATGCATTTCGATATGTTAGAGGAGATCTACACTTACTCACTTGTGTCATTAATCGAAAACGAATGTGACTTTGTTCAGAAAATACACTCATCTTATAGGCGACTAGGTGAGGTTACAACGATGAGTGAACCGCTTAATTTACGAAGAACATTCTTTCAAAGTACTGGTGTGCCCAGTCCGAAATAATCTGGTATGTTTTGTCTTATTTACATCGCCTGTAGGTGGTTTCAAACAGAGACCTATGGTTGGCGGCATCCGAGACGGATTAGCCTGTCACAGTGACCGAAGTCAGAGGACGCCTGCGCTTTAAACCATCACCCCAAGTGGCTTGC
>LUCH01017881.1:0-22801 GCA_013368495.1 Paragonimus heterotremus
TCCAATCATTACCGGAAATATATGGTTTGTTCTTGAAACTCCCCAGTGCGTTCTTTAGTTCGATACCTGATTAGATTATGTTTCGATTGATCTTCAGGAAAGATGTTTTAAATCGTTGGTGGACGATGGTCTAGCGTATACCCACTTGTCCACTGCAATAGCATTTTTACACCATATTGTGCTTCAAAATTTTCATCGTTTTCCGCACTTTTCACTTTCTTCAAATTCACATGATCACTCAATATTTAAACCAAGTGAATCCTATTTTGACACTGGTTTATTTTCAGGGAACGCCATTAGTCTTAGGAGTGAGGTAGCAGCTGTAAGCTATGGATGGGCTGGTGTGAGCACGTAAGGCACGTATTCCAAAGTCCTCGTCTTACTTTCCTAAAGAACTCAGCACTCGTGAGTACGTGTTCCTTCGAAAAGATTATCAAGAAAGCGCCGAGACAACTTTGTAATGGACTCTTCCGTGTTACTAAACGTTCTACCAAAATTTACGTGATCGACAGCCCCGGTCAACATCCCTCGGTCTCGATAGACAACCCTAGACCTGTCTTCATTCACTCACACTCCAGTTTGACAAAACTAGTTGTATCCGAGCCGTCTCCATTTACTTCAAGCTCAGATCTAAAGCCGACGTTGCCTGACGCACCTATTCCTAAAGGTTTTCCTCCCCAACCTATGACCCGTTCAAGGGGTCGTGTCCATTTTCCCACAAGTTGTCGCGAGTGACTTAATTTTTCCATTTCGCATTTATTGTACTGCTGATAATTCATTATGTGTGTTTCATACGTGTGTCGATCAGCAAATAACATTTTTTCGTGAGTACAATTCCCTGGCTCATTCTACACAGAAGATACCTGAATATAATTGTGAAACTTCTCGGGCGCTTCAGAGCACGCATTAGGGTGGATATAGGCTTTTGTCTTTAACGTACAGGTACCTCACCCTCCTTTATTTCTAAGCCTAACGAAATACATAGCAGCAGTTTCTGGGCCCAAGAAGAAAACTTTGAATGCCGTAGCACTCTGTGCCTGCGCAGTGAAAAACTCACACCCTCTGTCACGTCTTCAGGAGACGTTTGCAGGTTGGGTGGCTCGCGCACGGTTGGCCGGCAGGAAAGCAGCTTTTGCCCAAAAATAAAATTTATCGAAAATTCTCATTGAATCATAGAACAGTAGACGTGGCGAACAATTGTTTTCGATAATTCATCATCAGGTCAATACAATTATATAGATTCAGCAAAATCAAAAACAGTGCGTACACAAGACAAAGAGGTTTAGCAAAATGTCATTGGATCAAGCAGAACGTTTCAAAATATTCAGGCCTACATAGGTCAGTCACTCAGGGAGCAAATCACCAGTGTTAATGATTGGTGGTTTGCTCCCTGAGTGACTGACCTATGTAGGCCTGAATATTTTGAAACGTTCTGCTTGATCCAATGACATTTTGCTAAACCTCTTTGTCTTGTGTACGCACTGTTTTTGATTTTGCTGAATCTATATAATTGTATTGACCTGATGATGAATTATCGGAAACAATTGTTTGCCACGTCTACTGTTCAATAAAATTTATAGATAGAAGGCCTCCTACATTAGTCATCCTTCTAGGGGTTCTGACACACTGAGATCATATTCGACGTCCCCCGAACTCCTAAATTCCCTGCAACCTGAGAGGTGCCTTACCAGTACCACTGTGCCTGTTCACACTACCTTGCGAATATTGATTTATTATGAACCACTTACGTCAAGTTTAGCGTGTCAGAGTAGGTATCGCAGTTTTACCTGTAGGTCTGTAATGAATCCGTGTAGCTTCAACTGCCGTAGGCTAGGTTCTATAGAATAACAATGGTTTAGCCTTTGCCGTTGGGAACACCGCCCAACCAGCCGGACGCTTGTTTGAACTCTGGGGATCGACGGAAGCTTCCGTCGATATTCTTTCCCTCTGACGGCTGCTGTGCGGTTGTGCTTCAGGTTTTCTCAAGTCCAGTCCCTAGCGTCTTCAATTGTTGCGTTGAAGTCCGGTTGTGAACGGTGAGTAAATCAGTAAATAAAGTCTGTTCGCAGATTCGCCGTCTTTTCAGTACAATCTTTGATCCGCGATAACGTAAGGCTAGAGAAACCTCGGGCGTACGAACCTAGGAGCCAGCATGGCAACGTGTTTCGAGCCCACTTTGCGGAGGGTTTCCGTTGTGACACGTTCATTGAGTTTGATAGACAGCTGCGAATGTTCTAACGGGAAACTGGAAGGAGTTACCTTCGGATAAATTGTGTAGCTTGTGCGCGGTACTATCGGAATTCGTGGAATAAATTTGGGAATGTGCAATGTACTGACAGTGTTACCTTTTTTGTTTGTACTGTACAAGGAAGAGCAGGCAAACTGGAGGTGTTAGTCACACGTGAGCATGTTGTGTGTTCTCCGTATGATGATATGATGCTGCAGGTTTCAAAATTTTCTGTTTCCCTCCGTCACCCACGTATCGAACACGGACGGAGGTCTCCGTTTGTCTTACAGTTACCTGGTTCACAATCACCGAAACATGTGGCTTGACCCGGAAGTTAATCCAGCCAACCGTGGGCCGGAAGGTACAGAGGAGGAAAGCTGTGCTTGGGATGTTGGACAGTTCCCATAAGACCTACGAAGTAATCGGTTAGGCTGGGCGTGAATATATGGCAATGAACCACAATGAAGTTAATTTTTTAAAGCAAGGAGAACGATTGCGAGAGCATCTTGGCTGCGATCTGGAGATGTTTGAACTCTTTGGATTTGTGTGTTTGAAAACATACAATGAAGACGGCCTGTTGGTTTTGTTGTTCACGACAGAGAGGCTGCAGGAATTTAACGTGCAGCACGATGGGGTTATAGTGGCAGAATTCGTGGTTGAGTGCAAAAAAGGAGCATGCCATTCATGGCAGCTCCAACCAGTTGATGCTAACAAGGGATGTTCGGACGATTGTGGTGGACAGACGTCCGACATAGCTGGAATGTTTACAAGAATATATTCCTAATGATAAGATTTTGTTCTGTTTACTCCATATGGAACGGAATATGGTTGACAGATGTAGGCAGTTGAGGGGAATATCTTCGAAGGAAAAGAACTTTCTGCGGAGGAAATGAGCGCCATTTTGCGTTACAGGTCCGAAGGGGAGTTCAGCGGGATAGTTAGCGACATCAGCAACCGCAACAGGAATCGTGGTGAGCATACGCAAACTCGCCTGTTGCATGTGAATGAACACTAGGCCATGTATGCAAGACGCGGGATTTTACATCACGGGAATCGATTGAATAATAGGGTGGAGGTGGCTAGTGGGTATATTAAGGGTCTTCATTGTTCGATTGCGTGAGGTAAACACCGGATCGGAGTCAGCACTTTGCAGTAAAATTTAGGCGGATGGTTACGAGTCTCTCAGGAAGCGGTGGGTGTTTTGGACATGAAATTGGCGATATCAACCCACTTAAGCAGGTAACCCCGTATGCTCTCAGCGCAGCTGAGGCCAGTGGGGATGAGAATGTTTGCCTGACAAAAATGTACCCGGGGAAAGTGCTCGTCCTTCGATTACTGGGAGCTGCCGTGCAAACACCTTGTGTGACACTGCAATTATGATCTAATCAGGGCAAGTGATTTACTGTAAAACAGTAGGTAGTTAGTACGGTACTACTCCCAAAACTTCACAATGGACGCTGCAAGTTCTGGATGTTTTTTAAGGGGAAAGTAAAAGGTGAGGCAAGCAAATTGATGGAAACTAGAAACCTTACTTAGGACATTCGTGAGGTTGTCGGCAACATGCTCGGTAAGAGGTACGAATGGACACTTAGGGCGCGGAGACAAGTTTCGGAGATATCTATATCACACGGAAAACTGTTTGTAGTGTCTTCACGTAGCCTTGACTCTGAGATTCCTAGCCACACATTCACTCAATCCGAGGTATGCCAGTCACCGACGTCCGGTTCCCATTCAAAGCGCAGAAAGCAATGTATGCAAAAGAAACCTCCTACGGCGGACTTTTTAAAGTAGCCAGTAATTATGCGCGATACGGAGTTTGTAAGCAGCGTACGATCAGGCTGTATTCGCAGCAGATCGTCGTCCAAGTTTGCCGCACGAATGAGTAAGCGTGGCGTCCATCGAAAACAGTTTTCGCCCGTGGATGGCAACATTGTGCAGGAGGTGGTCGGGAGGACTTGGAGGGTGAGGACTTCATAAACTGGCTACAGTGAGACAGTTGATGCAGTGAGTGTTATCAGGAATGTACGGGACACCCCAATGTCTCTGACACTTTCAGGAGATTTCGTTAAAGGGTTTCACGTTCCCGGCCTAACCGTTTGCACTTGTTTTCATCTGAGCGCTCACGTCGTCCGTACTTCCATCGCTTGCTTGCGTTTATCCGTCACAAAAGTTTCTACACATTTTTCCGGAACCGTCTACGTCGAATGATGGCGAAATTCTTCGACTGTACGTTTTCTCCATCCTGAAAAATCTTTCTTCTGGTATAATCTTGAACACAAGGCTAACGCTAACCTTGTGAAGCGAAAATTGATGTAACTACTCTACATTTTTTTATCGAACATTGAAATTTTTCAGAACTATCGTTTTGGAGGCAAGTGGGCCAAGTGCTTCTTCATAAGCCAGAATTTTCTTGTATTATTATGTCCGTCTTGTGAATCTATCCCCATTATTGGTGTATTGTACAATTAACAATTATGTGTACGTTATGTTTCACGTTAAAATGTGTGTACTGATCACGCTCATCTGAGCGTGTTTTCTCATAGATGCGTCGAGAAATATACCATTATTCTTACTATGTCATGCGCTTCAACCTACCTTATGTTTTCACTCCATTTTTCCCTGCCTCTGCCGTGTGGTATTACTCATCACTTCCGTATGTTGATTTGTAGGGTAGGTGGGGCTGCTCTAAAATCTAACCCTTCCCCAAAACGGTGGTGTGGTGGCAACCATCTCCTCGCTAGGATAACGGGGTTCTGATTCACAACTGAATGACCTCTGGATATTCAAGAATTACAAAACATACACTCGTCACCATTACGTATTTCCAACTTTCATCATGAAATAGGTCTCGGTGCACTCGGTTAATTAAAAACGTGTACGCGGAAGCAAGATACATGACCATCATGCAATAGCACTGTACTTACGGACGTACCACAACGTCCGATGTACGCACGTCCAAACATCTCTTTCTTCTGTGAACGTATACTTATTGTCGGCTATCTGCAGGCCGGCAGGAAATTTCACCAAAAATAGCTTCCGGTACAACGGTGGTGCTGTATTATAAACGAGAACGCGTGGTGCAGTGGATCACCCGCCGCAGACCCATGGTGCAGTGTAAGATGGTGGGCTTGCATATCACGCGTTACTTCCGTCTTACGGTAAATTTACTTTAATGGTCTTTCTTCAGGTTATTCACGGGACATCCAGCCATTGAGGCACCGACATAACTTTCATAACGCGGGCGATTACACCATTTTCAACTTCACATGCGTCAAAAAGTACATGCGATTCAAGGCCACTTCTCACAAACTCTTTGGGTCCTACTCACCTGGAACACCGCACACCATGAAGTTCTTGTAAACGCTATAACCACTCGTGTCATTCTGAGCTCTTCTCCAAATTCCTTGGGCCTTCGTACCCCAGTCTTTCGTGGTACAGCTGTTACGGTGGCAGCCGCGGGGCAATGAATCCAGGGGAGTCATACGAGCTGGAGATTGGTTTCTCCGGTAGTCTGAAACTTGCAGTAAATTGATCTGCTTCGGCTTCCCGCTTGATCACTAACGTATGTTTGGGTAATAACCTATTGGTATTTACTTCCCTCACAATGACAGAGTGCTCAGAACCGGCGGCACAATCAACATTTTTGTGGCTATTCTAAAACCGTTCGGTTGAGAAAAGCCCCAATCCAGACAATAATGACGCTGGACTGTGAACAAGGTCAACTGAATAAATTCCGAACCTCAGCAACACATCCAAACTTTGAGGGATGAGACCCGGCTCCTGTAACAGCTGATCATTTGAAGATGTGGCGCGATATCCTGTCTCGCAGTCAAACAGCGCACCCGAATTAAATAAATGAGGTATAACTCTCTCGACCGCAGTTGTACAGCTTACTGTCAACAATGTAATAACACAACATTAATGGGAAATACGTTTAGGGACAATCTCCACATTCACCACGATTTAAATGACAGGATTGTTGTAGTTTCTGCGTTGTTTATTTCTCAGGCGTTCAGACAGTCTTAACTGGAGTGATTCATTCGTAACGGCATCTTCAGCCGAGATACGTGAACCTGAGATCGATTCAGGAACAATTGCATTAGTTATAATCAGTGTTAGGGTAGAAACAGGTGAACTATAGGCCAGTTGTTCGATGTGTCTACAATGAACGGGTCCATCATCTAAATCAAATATGTGACGTATTCGAGTACTCAAGGTTATAAACACAATTCCTCCAGATGATAGGAAGCCATTGGCAAAATGGTAAGCAATTCCAGCCGATCCCAAACTAATCATGTTGGTTAGGAGAACACGGTTTTGTACAGCCTAACTGGACTGCTCCCAGTCGTTGATTGGTCGGACTTTCAATTGTGCATCGAAACGGTATGCCCACCCTTCTCCAGTTCTTCAAGATTAGACGGGGTGATAGATTTGATCGCACTTTCCAGAATACGCACAAAGTTATTAGCGACACCGTTGGATTGGAGATGTCTCGGTGCAGTAAGAAGACGTGAACATCCTACTTTATCAGCCCGTCTTAAGACTTCTGCGCAGTGAAACTAGTATCACTATCAGTGACCAACGCATATGGTACTCCTTCCCGACTGAATGTTTTCCTCAGTGCAATCAGAGCGAAGCCACCAGTTGTTGACAATGTATAATTAACTGCCGGCCATCGTGAACGTGAATCATGAACAACGAAGTGTCTGACAGTGCTTTACTTTTGTTACGCACTACTCTTCATACCTGTTACGTTCATTTTACGTACAAACCACTTCTTTACCGTTTAAATCAATACACACCTTGTCCTCGCAAATCTTCGCTTCTGCTTGCACGTGACCGTTGTTACCGGGAGTTAACTGTGACCACGGTCCATTTCAGTAAGCTGAAAAAATTGAGCTCGCTGAAATTTCTGAGTTATCTAGGAGAAACATTCCTCCAAAGAACGGCGGACTCAATGTAGTGGAATTTGTGGCGAACATCTACTGTGAAATACTTTGTAACACCGTCGATTCATTCCCTCGTTCCATTGCAATAATCACAGTACAGTATTCATCCAAGAATGGACCGCAATGGCTACCACCTATTTGTTGCCATGTTTTACAAGCCATTGGCCAGAGTGGTGGAGACTGAGGATTGCACACATGCTCAGCGCAGCCTTCAAATATGTTACACAAATCAGCATCCGGTTCTGGCCATCGACAAGTCAGATGAGTCAATGATTTCATCTCCTGTACTCCCAAATGACCGGAGTGTAAGTCATCTAGTACCGCTGACCGTAATGTGGGAAAGATAGCGGCTCTACCATCAAGGCACAATAATCAGTCGGGAGTGGCAGAGAGCTCATCTCGACGTTCACGGAATTTAAGAAATCTTCGTTGGACATTGCAGTTCCAGACAGCACGAGAGTTACTGTGTCAATAACCAGTTTGAGTAACCATCCCCCCTGGAGTCCTCATACCGAGGTAAATATTCAGCTTGGGGAGGTGAATTTCACACTAAGGTGCTGAGTGTTACGACAGTACGTAGCCAAAGCAACATTTTATCGCTGAACCGTGGCCAGGAATGACTTAACAGGGGATTTAGTGGGATTATTAATTAATTTAAGGACTTCATGCTCAGTAATTATGGTGAAGTGAACATCGAAAAAGTATTTGTGATTTCTGGTGATCGCTGTTTGTTTGTGAATATCCGCGCTCTGCTCAGACGAAGCGTCTAGCAGCATAGATAATGGGATGGCGTTTTTGTTCTTGCACAGCTCTAATGCCCTTCGGTGACGCATCAATAATCAATGCTGTTGATACGTTTAAGGAAATCGTAGGTAACACTGCACCGGAAGACAGGATCCTTAAGATAATTTTGAGAGTTTGTTCACAAAAGTTAGTCCGAAGAAAATTATTTTGAGTAAGTGGATCAGGTAAAGGCTTTGACTTGTCAGCGAAATTAGAAATGAATCAAGAATATTCACTGAAGAACGAAACTCGTCAAAAGTCTTTGGAGTCGGTGCCCTAGACAGAAGTGAAAAACCATCAGGTTCAGGACGATAACTACCCTCATCAACGGGAACCGGTGAACATGAGAGCAAGGACGCACCAAAACTACATTAAAGGAATTAACAACAAAGCTGAAGTACCAAAAACGTTCGAGTGGAGCATGCAGTCGTTCACTGTGAAAATGCGTGGTAGGTTCATGCAGATTATATCATCATGATAGATCGAGACGCTCACCAGGTTGACATTACTAGTGCTTATAACATTCTGAAATACAGCAGATGATACGTTCAGAACGGAAGTCAAAAAATTAAATCGAATTGATCTGGGAGCCTTGTCAAATGAAATCCGTAGGAAAGTATCATTTGAATCAACCTTTAAAAAATATTTCGAGCCACAAAATTGACACAAGATGGCCTCTAGTTCAACACAGGCACAACTTCTCCGCTGAGGGAATCTGCTGAGTGGGAGTAGACAATCACCAAAAAGTCGAGGGGTCTCACAGCCACATTTGAACAGTCATAACAAGTGTAGCCCAAGTTGAAGAATGAGGAAGAGCCAATAGCTTTTTCCACAGGCTGATCGATTGCTTTTCCGGCATGCTCACGTAACACAGAAGGGATTATTCGTCGCTTCTTAAAAATCGGATTGCCTTTAAGTTCGGGCAAAGCTGGTTTAATAAACATGCAACCAGAATCTTTTGAAACCTGAAGGAGTAAATCGCGCAATTCTGAGTTACGTGTATCCGAAAGCACTTAAGCGGAAATGTTCGAAAGTTTCATATTTTCAGACCAGCAACCAGGGGTCCGCGATCAATAATCAAAAAGTGGCAATTGTTAACACTGGACTGAACGTCGGAAGGTGTGATTTAATGAGAACCAAGAATTTTTGAAGCAATTCCAGTGACACCTTTTACGAAGAATTTAGAACGTATTACAGGTATAGTTTTTGAGCACATCGCAAGATTAACAAGGTTGACTTGTTAAACACTACCAGCGTTTGCCATAAATGAATGTTTAATACAATTAGTGACCGGATAGGTTCGTGTAAGATGACCGGTAGAGTCAACAGAATTAACTTCCAGATCGAGAAAATGTAAGTCGGACTTCCATTTACCATCGTCACAGATAGAGTGTGTAAAAGAGGGCTTTGAACTTTGACAAACGGATTAAGGGTGACCGATTTCACCACACTTGTGACACTCAGCGTTTGTGAACTCGGCAAGCCAATCAAGAATGTTTGCTGCCGAATGAAATACAGCTGTTACGCCTTCGGGTCGCGTTTGAATCAAGCGCAGGTTGTTAGCACTAAGTGCGTTTGGAATCTTATCCTTTTCAGACAGCTGCCTTAGCTGACCCTTTGACTATCTTGTATTGTTTTCGTACAAAATCGTCCGTTCATCCTTTGTAAAAGCTTTGACATCCTGATATTGTCCGTGTGATGTTATAGCTGATTGGAGGGTAGAATTTGGAAGCGTTAGCAGTTTCTTTTGCAAACCAGGCATACTTATTCCAACGACCAAATGGTCTCGAAGTTGAGTTTGTAATTGGTCTTCAAAATTACACCGAACTACTTTGCCTTGATTTTGTTCCTCATAAGGTCATGAAATGTGGTCAGTTCAGTTGCTTCAAAATTTACAGGTTGAGCATGTGAAAGCCTCAGTTTCCTCGAGGATTCGTAGAAAAGAGAAGTTGATGAATCGCGAAAAGACAAATTTCCCCCAGGCTGTACGCACCTTGGCCAATTACGACGAACATGACAGCAACTCTTCTTGTGCCTTCAGCTTCTTGCCCATCATATTTCGGGATGTTCTGAATAATCTCCGATTTATCTCGATGAGCTATGAATATTCCGTAGTTCAGTTGGCCTGGAATCTATTGTGAGAAATTACTGAAGTTCGTGACGTCAATGATGATGGTTCCAGAAATACATAAATGAAATAATTAACTTGGCTCAAACCCAGAGCCAGTTTCCACGCCGTAATGATAACACCCGAACCAAACAAATGAGGTATACATCAGTCGAGTGCAATTGTACGGCTCATTGTAAACACTATAATAAGACAACGGTAGTGAGGAATAAGTTTAGTGACAATTACCACGAAGACTGGGTGGTGACAAATTGGTCAAGTCCAAGCTTCACAAGTGCCTATGCGATGAAATTTTTGATGCGAGGTCTTGTCACAGCAGTATATCCCGGATGCACTTCTGTATCCCATAACGAGCGGTCTGTAAAGAGTACAGACGCTTTAGAACCGGTATTCAGTTGACAACGGAAGCTCGAAATGACTGATAAATAGACGAACATAACAATCAGCAATCGGTGAAGCTAACTAAACTTCCTCTCAACGGGATCTTGTGACGTCCCCGTATCTTGTAACTCCCGGCTTGACAGAAATCTATGAGGTTTCACAACGGAGAAATTTACATGAGGGATACGGCTCACGGAAACGTAGGATTTACCGCCTCAGACCATCCAGCCAAGCAGTGTTTTAATCGCATAGGACTGTTTCCTTCTACTGAGCCCCCGATCACTTCCCCAGGGTACTTTTAGGACATCACACATGATCACTCTGTCAATCTTTCTTTAGTTTACCACCCGAACTTGATTTCATCCAGGTGTCTCCACCGCTCGGTCACATCTCACATACAAACTACAGACCCAAGCGGCAAATTCTTCATAGTGTACCCCTGGTCAAACTCAACGGTCTTCTCCATAAGCGGCAGAAATGACTTTAAGTTTGCTATGGCAAAAATAGAGTTAAGTTTGTCAGTGATTGTCGTGATTGTCAGGGGTAACTGAACTGTAACAAGTTACTGTCTTTTAACAAAACTCTGTTTGACAGGGGTTGTGTCCGAACCGCTGTCAAGGAGATCATAAATTCTGATAAAGCCTTTTGTAGCTTCCACACTCACAAACCGCAAATACCGCAAATCGCATGTACTGGCTACCCGAACTCTTCGTGGTGCAGACTCACCTGTTACCGCACGGGGGCTACCGTGCCGTTTAGTCCATGGGGTTGTATAGCAAATGGTGATACTGACCTCGGCAACCGTCTTAATCACAAAGGCGTTCGTGTATGACAGCAAGAAGCCCA
The DNA here is from genome assembly GCA_013368495.1 of Paragonimus heterotremus. Lineage (NCBI taxonomy): Eukaryota > Metazoa > Platyhelminthes > Trematoda > Plagiorchiida > Troglotrematidae > Paragonimus > Paragonimus heterotremus. The sequence continues at coordinate 11,315 of LUCH01017881.1, forward strand.
TGTGACTCATAAGGCATATTAGGGCCCACTAAGACCCAATCGACGCGGACCACACCACCTACTGTGTACGTCCACTCTGCTTATCCCAAGCAAACCCGCATAAGTCACGATTCACAAGACTCCACTTCGTAGTAGCAAAATTCAGTCTTCACTAGTTTCTTCTTTGACTCTGGATCTCTAATAACACTTGGATGATTCTTATGACGAACATCACAGCTACTGTGCGTTATTTGTCCAAATCTGCCTCGCGCTACCATCGCATATTGTGAAACTAACTCAATGAGTTCGACAGACGTTAGATTTCACCCTCGCATGCTTACCTGGTTGGGTTTCACAGCCTACTAGAATTGTGGGTTGGAGGGTAACCCCTTCACAATCTATTCCAGTGTACTCAAAAATTTCACATCAGTTTCGTAGATTGAGGGCAGCAAAGCAATTTTTCTCGCAAGCGGACAACCCTCTCAGTCCATCAGCAGTGCTGGGAACATATCGAGCTTACCTCAATAGCAAATCGAACCAAGCTGTTGCTAAATGGTAGGACTATCCATGAAGGTTTTGCAACACCTCTCTGGTCTTCACGTTTACTACTAGCAGTGGCAACAGTATATAGTCCTCAGTTATCTCGCGAGCTCCACTTCGGCAATAATATAAAATGTGAAACACTTGCTCACTGCAGTATTCCACTCCAGCTTCAACATCGTGCTCAAATTGCACTTAGTAACAAGATTTCCGCTAAAGTAACCCGACTCGAAATTTGATGAATCCGTGAACCTTAGCAGAGATGAAGGGGTCGACTTCATTACGAAATCTTCCGATGTGGTTTCAGGCTCACAGGGGGCATGGCAAGCCTGACATTGATTATCCACTATGTATTTTTGAACATACTGCCTCGCAGAATTCTATGGTCCCGCCAAAAACAGTCTCCTAGGTCGATCCGATCCTGAACCGGGCGGTCCACGGTGAGACTTATCTGTATGTTGTCTGGCTACCACCACCTTTTCTCTAGGTTGCATTAAAGCCTTCTGAAATTCCAGCTTCTTAACTGAATGATTTTCCTTCAGCTCGGTGGTTGTAAAGGTTGACCGAACACTGACAGTGCTCCGTGCAATAACCCCAACGTTTAATGACAGGTCTACCAAAGCCACTTCGAATGCTGGTACCATAAAGTTTGGGGATCGTTTGCCCTCTGGCATTCCATCCAGAGCCTTTTAGCGCGGTGGCAAACTTGGAGGACGTGGCCGGATGAGTTCCACAAGAAATTTCACTTTGCAGATACGACCAGCTGGGTAGTGTCACGACCAAACCCTCTTGGAGCATCGGTTAGAGAAATAACTGCCGAAATCAAGTCATGGTTCTCATCGAAGGTTCTAAGATAATATTTTGCAACCGATAAAGTACGTAAAGCAATCACGTGCATATCCAAACTGTAACGGTCAATAGCGACAGTAAAATTGCGCTGCGCCTCACAAATCGGTTGCTCAAAGTTGAATAAACATTACAAAATTAATATGGAAAGTTACCTCACATGCCTGTTTAATAATGCGAACCGAACGGCAAAGACTCGCCTTCGACTATACAGGGACGTCCAAAGGAGTGAAATAATATGTGCGGGTAAGTAAACACTGTCAAACTCCAAAACTGAGAGGAGGCTATATACAAAGCGATCAAGTAGAAAAATTGGGCACCAAAACGTCTATGGAGAATTTCTCGACAATTTCGACAAACGCTGGACACATGCACCTCCTTGTATAGATACGGCGCCAATTTAGGGGAAATAAGACGCGGGCAAACGCAGGACATTGTCGGTTACCTTATACATCCACCAAGAACACACACCTAAGAAGACTTTAAACTGCATCCTATAACCTCAATTGATGGTAGTTATGGATAGGTTGTTCCAGCGGGCAACGAACTTTTCAGAAAAATATGTATGGCAAATGGTTGCGGTCTCCATTTGAGAAAATTGTTATTGTAACCTCTGAGCCTGTTTGGACCCGCAAGGGTGAATAGTTTCTGTATCAACCCTTCAAAAGTGAACAGGAATCAGATCTCCGCGGCGTCTTCGGTATTCCATAGGGTTCAGATCAGTTATTTCCAGTCCAGACTCGTACATAAACTTCCTAAGACCTAATACGATTTTTGCCGCTGCTCACCGAACACCCGACCGCATTTACTTTTCACCTTAGGCCAGAAAAAAACAAGTGAGTTAGAAATGGTTAGATATAAACCTTGTAAGGAGTTGGAAGGGCTGTTTTGTTATTCCAAGAAAACATCCCGTTTACCATGCGCGGTAGAGCGAGACCTTTCTCGGTCGCGCGATTCAAAAACAGCAAGTAACTACTGCTTGGATATTTAATTCGAATTTTCTCATATAATAATTATTTTTGACAACTTTTATACCGTACAGTCCGATAATATTTTATTTACGCCCTCGTTTGCCCAGAAAATATCCTTATGCAACGACCTATTATGACCAAAACCGGTCGTCAAACAAGATCGACTGGTGTAAAAACCACTTGTTCTAGCTCTAAAGTAAATATTGAGCGACCTAAGGGCAATTGCTCTAGGCCCAAAGCTCCCAAAAGCCCTTCCAAAGATGCCTTCAGAGGAGGTGAGGATAAACTGGTGGTTCCTACCAATACCCCTCAAACTGAGAACTGTTCTATCACCCTAGACAATGTATTGGCAGAATTATTTGGTAAGGTATCTAGACCGGAAGCTAAACTTTCCCAGCTAAAAACAAGCTACGCCGCATTCGATTCTCTAAAGGAGAATCTTATGTCTATATCTTAAATCTTAAAAGTGTAGGAAAGTCCCGAGATGGATAACATGGAGCGCGCAAGCATGTTCCTCAACAAGTTGACAACGGAAATCACAAAACGGATGCGTTGTGCATATAATGTTATCGTATTCAATGTGCCAGATAAGATTCACCTCGATGGCATTAGGAAGCGACCAACGAGGATTACTAATATAAACCCGACATCCTATACGTGCATTTGTCTTCGTAAGAAGACTCAAAAGATTTGCTGTCCGCTTTTGTTCAAATTCCAGAGCAAAACAATTGCGAGACAATTCATCCAATGTCAGGACCTTATCAAGTCCCAAACCCCCTTAAACTGACAAGAATTATGCAGGATAGAATGCCACTTGGGAGGGGATGTCAAAATCGCTTATTGCGCAATACTGTCACCTCCAAGCGTGTGGCTCATGACACATTCAAACAACGTGTGACGATGTCCAAGGGCAATGAATCGGGTCCAGCTGAGTGTGTAGTTTCGTCCTGTTGCGTCACACCTGAGCATATCACCGTACCTCTTGAAAACACCAACGACACAACAGAGGATATCATATTTGCCGACCTGATTAAGATAACAGCAGATCTTGACGGTTCCAACAATTCACCTCAAGAAATGGCGGCCCCTGTCGAGAAGTCAATTTGCAAACAACAAACAAATGTGTCCATACTAAGCGAAATAAGGCGTCTAGATCTCAACCTGTCAACGCAGAAGCTAGATCAGACAAATTAAGGTTAGGACATCTACTAACCAGATACAAGCCGGCATTCCAACTTTGAACTCATCCCAAGGGAACCCAACAACCGGCCACCGGTGAAACATTGGCTTCGATAAACCCTCCTCGAACCGCTCTCTCACGATTCACTCGTGCTTACCTCCTCCGCAGTACAGGGAAAAAAATAAGCATGTTAACCCATACCCAAACTTAGGGTAAAAAGGATGTATTTATTTCCAACACATAATCCCCAGCCTCTTCCCAGCAGTAGCATTCCCTCGCGTGACATACCTTTTACAGCAAGACTTAACCACTACCCCACTATTTCCACCAGAGTTGCTCATCTCATGCTTAACGCCCGTTTTAATACAAACGGCCCCCATAGTATTAATGCTCACATGAATGCAACCCGTGATCCCTTTTCTGACAACGTGCGTGTAGATATAACCAATCCATTTCAACTTTACCACTCTTTACTACGTCACACACCGTTCAATCCTCCCCTGCCCAATCCACCTCCCATATCCCCAATGCCTTACCACAGACTACTGACACTTTTCCAAACTTTTCTGTCATGAACTCAGAGGAAGGCGACATTCCAATAGTCAACCGTACGCTCACCATGACCGCATCAGACCAAGGGTCGTCACCAAAGTCTCTGACTAACAAAGGACATTCTTTTCTTGACATTTTTGAAGGTCTTAATATGACGTCAAATAAGGAACGTACACTAATTTTATTGCTTTTGAATGCACGCACATTAGTCAATAAGATACATATTTTTAGATCTTTCATCTTTTTATATAATCCTTGAGTTATTCTGGCCACTAAAGCTTGGTGTACCCCTGAGGCTTCAAACACAACTAAATGTTATAGGTTACCATATGCTCCGTGAAAATCGCGGCACAGGACGTGGCGGTGGGTGCTCAATTTACTTAGGGGAGTAGTATTCTGCAACCGTACTCGATGAGCCGTGTGTTGATAGGATTGTTGACTCATCGTGACTATCAGTGTCAATTGAATCCTGTGAACCACTCCCAAGATGCGTCTACAGGCCACCTAGTGCCACTCGTAACGACATGACCAACCTTGATAATGGAACAAATTATGTATGAGCATTGCCCACGCAGTACAAAATAATTGGTGGAGATTTCAGTATGGTCAATGTTTCTTCGACCTCTTCCACAGTCTCCGTAAATCAAGCAGAGTTCCTCGCACGTGTCCAAGTAAATGGTCGGCGTTAACACGTTTTAGCACCCACCAGACTACACCACACTTTAGATCTCATTTTTACAACAGGTATCTCTTCTGCTAGAGTATCCATCCTAGAACGGTTTCCAGGAAGTGATCTCAACGTGGTCAACTTCATGTTTGACCTAAAAGATGTAAAAATGTCGAACACAACACGTTATCGCCAAATAAAATTAATCTACTGGAACAGGTTCGCCACTCTGTTGAGGTCGCTGGTGTGGAACACATTCTTTCTGACCTCTGACCCTAGTACTGCAAACGAATTATTTAATGAACACTTCAGGTTTTGTATGAATATCTTAGCCCCGGAAAGATCAAAACGCCGTTATGTGTGCGGCAAAGGCAGGATCCTCACTCCAAAAGAGCAATGTAAGCTCAAAAGTCTGAAATCACGACACCGAAAAACACATAACTTCTCCCTTATTATTCAAACGCATAAAATGTTTCACACTATAGAAAATAACACCAAAATGCTTCACCTACATGAGGAAAAACGTGCGCTGAACAGCAAAGAGAAGAGCTGTGAGTTGTTGCAGTTACCGAAACGCAAAAACTGCACAAGAGACCCTACAATCTCAATAGTCACACTACAGAACAAAACCGCTGTAGATGATCCTGTAACAATCTGCAAGGCCCTCAATTCGTATTTTGCCGCCCCCTTCAACATTGAAGGAAATATATTATCTCCACCCCTCCCCGTAAAAACAAACACGTTCCTAAGACACGTTACTGTTGATGCAGTGAAAATACGCTCTCAGTTAGCTGCTATCAAACCTTCTTATCTTCCTGGCCCAGAGGCTATTCATCCTGTTGCTCCCAACCACGGAGGAGATGAAATTCCTTTCCTTCCGCTTAATATCTATACACTTTCTCATTAATTAAGCTCTTTCCCTCTCGAAAGGAAAATGTCTTTAATTCAGCCCTGTTACAAAGGTGGCTCGCGACAAGATATCAACAATTATCGTCTAATTAACTATACTTCAATTTCTTATAGAGTGTTGGAAAGGATAATAAAATGTCGCATGGTTGAATTCTTATTATCACAAAACCTAATAAACCTATCCCAGCATGGGTTCCTCAGCAAACGTTCGTGCACGACATGCCGGCTGGAATTCTTCAATCATGTTACAAAATCTGCCGATTCAGGGAATGCAAACTTTATCATACTTTTGGATATGCAAAAAGCTTTTGATCGTGTGCTTCATAAGCGTCTTCTGATCAAAATGACCTCCTTCGGTATACGTGGTCCATTGCTCACCTGGTTTGCATCATACCTTGTGGACTGCACACAAACAGTGAAAATTGGACATAACAACTCATCGCCCGGACCAGTCACCAGTGGAGTGATTCAAGGAAGCGTCCTGGGACCGTCACTCTTTCTTATGTATATAAACGATGTATGTAAGGTCATCAAGCACGACAAACTAATCCCATTCGCTGATGACATCGAAATTGTCTACACTTTACCTCCTGGCGATCTCAATTATTCTTTTGGAAACATACTGGAGGACTTCATGTCACTAGAGTCTTGGTGCCAAACTTGGCTGATGAAATTCCCAGCCAATAAATCCACCATCGTCGCACACGGTTGTCATATACCGGAGAACTTCATAAAGTTGGATGGTCATGGTATGTCAGCTGCCATTTCAGTCCGCGACATGGGCATACTTTACTCAAACTCGTTCAATTTTGCTGAACTTATATCTTTCCTAGTAGCTAAAACTAGACGGACGATCGGATGCAGCCCGACTACACGCCCATGAACTGTGCGTACGACCCCCACTTGAATATTGCATGTTCATATAATCACCTACGCAGGTCTGATAGGCTAGCTCCGGAAAACTCCAACGTGCCTTCACTAAAGGTTCAGTGGGTTATCCATCTTCTCTGAACTACAGAGGACGCTGCTAGATGCTTGCATTTGATCCTCTGTGGTTACGGCGTTTCGAGTTGAACTTTGCACCCATGTATAATCTAGTTTATGGTAAAAAAAAAGTACCGTCAACTTCTCGATTCGTCCACAACCTAGCTCAGAGTACAGCCTCAGGAACAAAGTTTACTTTCACAACCCTTAAATCCCGTAAAATAGTACGTTCGAATTTTTCCTATTGAAATATTCTGACATTTGGAACAAACTACCAGATGCAATTGGAGCTGGTAAAAATATACATCAGTTCAAACGAAGCTTAGAATCCTTCCTGAAGCTAGCGAACGTCATGTGCATTTTTAACCTCAGCTTGCCTGAAGATGATATCATCGAAAACGGACTCAAAAAAGTTTGACGGGAAACCCCGTATCGCACCTGTACACCTCGGACTGATCCGAGCTATCAATATCACAGCTGGAGTTATTTATCTGGATTTCGACTATTATTAACGACTCCAGCAGGATACACTTTGTATATAGTTATGTCCCAACCTTGCGGCTGAACAAAAACATGTTTACAGTCAACCCATGGCGTCAATATATACACCACGTTAGTGATGACCAGGTCATCCCCCTACGCTCTTACTTCATACTTAATGATAACCAGCTGTTTATAGCTGTTAATCACTATGCAAAGGCTGTGCACCCTGAAACTGTTTGGAAAGAATATATAGAACACAATCTGTTCGCACCATACGATTACACACCTGGAAATGTTGTCCTGTTGTTAAACATTCTTTCCATTCTATATATCGGTCGTGTATACCAAATCAACATCGGATTATGTTGCCTTTGGTTTGAGTGTAAACCCATCCTCAGCTGAAGATCAAGGTCTTGTGTGTTCTTCTAGGGCTTAAGGGTATTGGCACGCTGTTTGCTACATATCCACGATTTGTACATACGTGCGCTAGCAATCTCTTGTTATTGTCGACCAGCGGGTCATAACGAAACTGCCCCAGGACTTTTGTTTCAGGTGTGTAAGTTTGCGGGCGCTGCTTTTCAACAGTTTTTCAAATTTTCTTAGTTAGGGCAATCTGAGGGGTACACACTTCTCAATCGCCGGTTGTAAAACATTTATCACTGATATTTAATCTATGCCCACTGAGCAGGTGTAATTTTTCCCCACGTTTCTTCGTTCAGTAACTTCGTGACGACGAGGAATTGTCATCGGTGGAACGCTTACCGTGCGCTCGGAATGTCTTTAATCAGAGTGATGTTGCATGTAAGGTCGAACAAGACAATATTTTGATCACTTAGATGCAGTGGAGAGATCCGGATGACACAGTCAACCGCCGTTGGTTACTTTGATAACACAAAGTCTAGTCGATAGGACAGGTTAACTTGGCGCTATCTAGTTGTGGCTTGGATGCACTCAATGTGGCCTAGATCTACAGTGATTTCGCACGACCCGTTTGCCATAGAATTCGCACTGCCCGATTGGCTAAGGATCTCGGATTTGGTCTGCGGATGTTTGTGGGCTCCAAGTTTGCGTACCTCTGTAGGGTTCCAGGTGCCTAATATTCCACATCACGAACGGGCCCGTCGTAATAGGCGGATGTTGTATTACGAGGACGGTAGGCAACTCCACTTACGCAGGCAGTGATACTGTGAGATCTGAAAGAGCGCCCCAGGGAATGTGGTAAGCTCATAAGTCGGGCTTTCGGAAAGCAGGCAACAGCCAGCTTCCCGAGTCAGCTGGCAACGAATTCAAATTTGCAGCCGCTTTCACGACCACATAGTAGACAGCTGAAACCTTATGCAGAAAATTCGGTACCCCGATATTTGCGGACAGTCACATCCTCCTGGTGGTCATTAGCCGAAGTGTGTAATCAACACTTAGGCCATGCAATTCTGACAGCTAGAGGTGGAGGCCTTATGCGTTATCGTACAGGCACCCCTACGAGTCAACTTCCAGTGAATGATCCCGGCTGGGTGGCGGGAAAAGGCTGCTGGTTGAGTCCTCGGCATGTCCAACAGTGACTTCATCGCCATTGCTGCCATCATTTATGTTACCGGTTGTTGTTCGCGTTACGCCTAGGTTGAACACGACTCACCCAGCACACCAAGGCGCAAGCTTTGATAAAGACAAATTATTTTTGCGTGCGAGTGTATTTTCTATTTATATCAAATTCCCGTCGAAAGTGGCTCATTATTTGATCTCTTCCGTTACTATTAATCGGTCTGGGAAAGTTTTCCTCATTATTTGATAAAAAAGGAACACCTTACCACAATGCCTAACAAGTCAGCTAGTATTCAAAAATTGTTAGTCGCCAGGCGATCTGCCTAATGCAAAAAAGGCATGGTGACAACTGAGAGGGCATAACATCCCCAGGCAACACGTCCAACACATGTTCCATTGTTGCTGCCGTTAAGGAGCCAAAATCTGCCGCCAAAGCGGTATATTCAGTAGCACATGTTAGCCCCGCACAAGGAAGGAACAACACCAACATCTATTCAGTTCCTATCGTCAAGGTGTTTGCGGATCAGGTTAAAACAATAACGGATCTTAAGGCTGAAATGGCAAAAATGCACAGTGAATTTTAAAAGCTTACCAACATTCCGCACTGGCTGAATCCGATAGTCAGCATTCTAACTGCACAAATTAGCACCCATCATGAGACTTCTACCGCTGGTCATAGGGACCTGGTAGCTGCTGGACCGTTTATTGACACAATAGCTATTGGACTGCACGAGTGGATGCGCTGTGCAAATAAGGTGGTTGTGTTTAACGTGTCTGACAGAATACCTTTGATAACCGTGTAAAAAGTCTTACTCGAGGCTATTGGATGAAAAACCAAGGGTTTCATTGTCTAAGACTTCGGGAAAAGGTACGGAAAAACGTTATCTACTGTTATTGCGGTTCGCCAACGAACTTGTAGTAAATGAGTTCGTCAAAAAACAAGACCACATTATGCGTGCCACAAATTTTAGGTCGATGAAATTGTTTGGTGATAAGACACCACTCCAACGGGAAATATTGCGAACCAATAGTTTCCGAGTAAAAGAGGACTGAGGTAACAAAATCAACAACCTCATTGATTTGGCTGCTGATTTCGACCGCTCCATGATATCCCCGGATTAACAATTCGACAACACCGTTATGATGTCCGTCCAGAAGGATACCGAAGAACAAACCACTCCCAGCTTTGCTGACGGTAGGCGCGGTCAAGTATCTTCAGTAAAACCCACGGTCAGCTTAAAAATACCTCTCCCAGTCATCGATAATTACGTATATCAACTGAGGCGCTGACTGCAATGAGTCCTGGACCTTAGGTGTCCAAAATTTTCAAGAGTGTTAGGGACGGCATCCAAAATTCAAAGAACCCAGACAAGGTTCAACAAACAAATTAATCTCCTTATTACTGTATGCATTCCACTCTATTATCTGGAGTGACTGTGCTTGCCAACTGCAGATCCAAAACACCTAAACAAGGTTCCCAACCAGCAATTAGGCCTGTAAAGTGCTTACTAAAGGATAACGTTATAGATTTGCAACATAAAGGTAAATCGACGGTATTCCGTAAACGCTGTGTATTTGGTTCTCAGAATCAATTTTTGGGAGACAATGCTTCGCAGATGAAAATGGGTAATTGGCTCTCCACTTCTTTTCAGCCAATCCACAACTATAATGGATTTCACAATTTACCCAATAGCTCCACAATACCCTATCCTTCTATCCAAAACACGAATGTTATCAATAACCACGATCCTAACCCATGTACCTCGTCTAGCACCTCATCACCTGATTATATAGCTAGCACGAACGGTCACCAACGCAGTCCTTTTTTATTGCATTCTTCTGCATTTCATCCACCACCACCTGGCCCTCCTTCTCATGTCCAACTCAGTCGTTCCACCATAAGGACACTTTTCCGGCACTTTCTGTTATAAGGCCAAATCATTGCGACATCTATTGGAACATGAATGGAAAATTGGTACGTCCCCTAGACCGGGCCTCTGCATATAATGTTTCGCAAACCACTGCCCCATCTCTCATGCAGCTTTTTAGCAGCTTAAATGTTGTGCCTGACAGGAAGAATTCCACAAATTTATTACTCACAAAGGTGAGATCATTGATAATTAAGATGCACATCTTTAGATCTTTCGTCCCTTCATCTAATCCCCATATCACTCTCATCACCGAGATGTGGTGTTCCCCTGATAGTCTAGACACACAACTTAGCCTTGTAGTACGTACTATCTTTCGTATGGATCGTCTCAGGATGAGGCGGTAAATGCGTCATTTACCTGAGGGAGAAATTTTCCAGTTATACTTGACGAGCCTAGTCCTAATAAAATCAATTGCTCGTTGTAGTTACTGGCCTTTATAAGTTCTCTCGATCTACTTATTGGATGTATTTACCGACGGCCAAATGCTACCAGCAGTGACTTGACTGACAACGTAGAGGTTATAAGTGATATGTCAAACATAACTTGTGAACACGGACCAATAGGCGGTTACTTTAACATGCCAAATATATTTTGAAGCTCATTCGCGGCTTCTGCAAAGCAAGCTGATTTTCCTTTATGTATTCAACTGAATGGGCAGTACTAACATGGCCCAGCGCCTACTAGGGAGAAACATATTTTGGATCTCATATTCACCAAAGGTTGCTCGTCTGTAGAGATATCCGTTCTGGGGAAATTTCCAGGAAGTGACCATAAATCGCCAAATGCCAGTTTGACTTCAATATAGTTATAAAACCTAGGGCTGTATTCTGCCATCCGATCAAATATATCGACTGGAGTACATTCTTCTCATTACTAAGATCCTCAACTTGGAATAATTTTCTTACG
>LUCH01017882.1:0-22547 GCA_013368495.1 Paragonimus heterotremus
CGAAAAACATGGATATGCAGACCAGCAAACTTAAAGGAGCTCTGCACGATCGAACTCTCACGATCCACCAAGATGGTATTGGTAACACAACCGAAGCCATGCACATTCTAAAGCCGCCATACATCACCTTCCAACTGGCAGGCCAGCCAGTAACAGCAACGACTGTCGCTGACCCAGCAGGTGATGGTCGCCAAGTTTAGATCAGGGATCGGTCGACCGGCATGTGATTCCTTATTGACACTGGAGCCGAACTCAGCACCATCCCGCCTCATTCAGATGATCGACTCCAGCCTGGCTAGTACATTTTACGGGCCGCAACTCAAATTTGCACGGAAGATTTCGGAGGACGTTTATTTACTGTCGGCCTGGGTATCCAGTAACGTTTTTAGCGGATATTCCTGCTTGCTCACGTTCAGACATCAGTCATCGGTGCCGACCTTCTGACACGTTTTAACCCTTCTGTTGATGTCAAGGAACGTGAGCTAATTGAAAACATTACTGCCTGCGCAGTAAACGGTTTTCAATTGACGATCACATCAATCGGCATCCGATCTGCTCTTCCACCAACAGCGTCGTTCGCACCACTGTTGAAGGATTTCTCATCATTAACTCGGTCTTTCTCGAAGACTGAGATGGTTAGACACGGCGTGAACCATCACGTTACAAAAAGCTGTTTTCCGATCTTCTTTCGTCCACTCCGCTTACATCCAGACAAACTAAAAATAGCCAGGACTGAGTGCGAGCATATATTTCGGTCGTGCATAAATCGACCTCCAAAAAACTCTTGGAGGAACCATCGCATATAATACCTGAGAAAACTCTCCACGATTGGTGACCATGCGGTGATTACCGCATTGTCAACAACTAAACTATCACGGACAGCTACCCTACACAGAACATTCACGATTTTTTGTTGGGACCCGCTAACTCTGATGTTTTCTCTAAGCTACACCTAGTACGCTCCCATTATCAAATCCTGTTTGCCGATTAGGACATCTCCGAGATGGCCATTACGACATATTTCAGATTGATCAAGCTCGAAAGTATACCATTCAAGCTTCGTAATGTGGCTCATTTGAACGATTCCTGGATGAACCACTGCCCAGACTCCATTTAGCATAATCCACTTCGATTATGTCCTAATTGCTAGCCGCCGGAACGAGAACACTTGTCTTATCTTCACGTATTTTCCAACCGTTTTTCGCAATATAATGTCAAAATCAACACCGACAAATGTGTTTTCAGAGATTGTTCAATGGATCCCCTGGGAGAGTGTATCGGCTAAACGGGTATTGCAAATTTGCCAGAAAAAGTGGAATCCATGTCGACTTTTCTGATACCCACCACAGGGATGCGACTTCGTTTGACACCAACCGACCGACATCGGCGCTAAGAACAAAAGTCTCCGGATTTGCTCACGTGTGAACCTGCGCCGATGCGCCAAGGCGCCATCAAGAAACCACTACAATCACGATACCTTGGCCTCCTCAAAGTCGTTAAGCATGACGAAGTGTTTTTCACTGTTGAAAGACTTGGCCAAAACGAATCTGTGCTCAGTGATCAACTGAAACCAGCTTACACATAGGAGAGGTTTGTCCTACTCGATCCGATTTGACTACAATCAACCCTCCCTCACACCGGCAATATCACACCCACTTGCAGTTCATGCTCCATGTGCTGTTGAACAATATACAACAAGTAGAATGCAGTCTGCACGTTGGCCGAAATATTTGACAGATTCTGATACATGATATGGTTATCGAGCAGCTGGTTTGTTTTCTTCTTACCGTTGTTCTTTCATCGTGACTCTAATCCGCAGACGATGGTGTACAGAAGTACCACAGTGTTCACATCTCAGGATCATATTTTGTAATTCATTCTTATAGACTTTGTATACATCCTTTCAGCTACACCTTTGTTTGAAAACATCATCAATTGTCTGAATTTGATTGGCTACTAGAATAAACGACAGTTTCCACACATCGACACTTTCCGCCGACTTTCGATGGAATTCAGGCCACTGAATTAATTGCACGATAACATTTTTGCCTCGTGTATCTATCAACATACCAACACCGCGTCTGGAATTATGTATCCGATATCGTCTGAATTTACCCTCTGACACTGTCTCTTCCTCTTTTGTTTGGTGATCTTTACAATTCAACGGAATTTATCCTGTCATTGGAGCATTCCATTGTTATCGACAAGTCTATCGTTTCATTTGTACACACATTTTTACACGCATTCGTCTTCCCATCGTTTTTCTTTGGCGTTATGGCATTCTTAGTCGTTCTCATCGTTTGGTTGATTAGGCCAATGCAGACCACATTTGTGTGATAAATTAGTTTGGTTGTTCCATTGTAGATCAGTTGACCTGGAATGAATAGTCGAGGTTAGACTGGTTAAAATGATCATGCAGAATGCAATCGTCACTGTTGTGCCCATTCGAAGGCAAATGAGCCATGCACTTGGTCAATCAGATTGCTCTCTCCTTCAAGCGACCGATGGCACTTGCGGACAGAGGATGCCCGTACCGTGTGGACTGAGAGTTATAGGTAACATGTCATGAATCGGTTGCTCTAATGAAACTTACTTACTGCTGGTATTTTCCATCGTACTTGAATACAACAGTCACAACTGTGAATAGGGTGACCTCATTCACTTTCCCTGAATAGTATTTAACAATTCAACAAGTCGTACGACGTGACTTCAACGTTCGAGCTAATGCATTTCCAACTATGGAAGCAAATGACGTGGATTGGCCGCAGTGAAGCAGATAAACAAGAGGAAAACACTTCAGCACTTCGGCACTTTATCATTTGTGATTCCATTTACCCATCATATGTTCAATGTAAACTCAACGGAATAAGACCAAAAGACGTGGCGATTCAGCTGATCAATGCTGGTTTACAAGATGGTGGGCTAGTTTCAACCTGTAACCCTCATCCTCTTGCAAACAAATCAATACAGGGGAACCAGTCATGAAATCTGATCTGGCAAGAAATGGTTCAATAGCGAATCACATATTAGCGCACAAGACATATTATTGGGCAGAGAAATACAAGCAAAATATGAAACTTGCATTGAGAACCAAACAATACATTTAGTATACAACGCTCACTAGGCTGAGCAGAAGGAAAGGAATGAGGTCACCATGACCCTGGTTTCTGCAAAACAGAAGGAGTGATTTGACAAGCGACGGCGATCGCCAGTTGATACGGACAAAAAAATACATGATTCGTTTAACGAACTTGCGCTCAACATACTCGTCTTCCCTTCGCTGATGATGGGTTCATAGATTACTACAGTAGGGATAAAGATTTGGGCTCGTGCGTTTTTGTCTCTGTTTTGATTAGTGAAAGGAAAACGTGGGCGACATTTAATAGCAAGCAAATTCAGTGAACCTGATGGCTGCAATGATTTCAGCGACAAACATTGAAACACACACTGAAATAACATTCAGCCAGACATGCACAGTTGATGACACGTGAGACAGAGCTGGTGTAGTAATTAGAAAATTAGTATTGCCGGTTGTCTCTCAAGGATGTGCCGATCGCGTGATATTTTAAAACTCTCGATCGATACAGCTGTGATCACAAAATTGGACGACGTATTCTAACGTGAACATGTCCTAACTATGAAGCAGTTCTATTTACAAAGTCACCTGCCTGTTTCATACTTCAGTATCACCGATTGACTTCTTAAACGTCTACTTATTGATGTGGCAATGAATGAAACGGGGTTTGGAGTATTTTATGAGAATGAGGTCTTCCCTGGACTATCTGTTACTCACTGGGAATCGACCTAATCCTGCCAGTCTTTTCAGATACGAGGTCTTCCTGGGCACCATAATTCTTCCTGTAGCCCATCTCTGAACACTTTCGATAAGTGACAAGATAAGGACTACAGACCTGTATGTTCGTTTACAGATAAAGGCGGATTACGGAGACCAACATCGTGGGAAACGCGTTATGGTTGTGGATTCCATAACTTATTCCTAGATGACTAAGCTATGACAGAATAATTCGTAGACAGGCCCAAACTGTCTGTCAATATGATCCATAGGTTTCGTTCACATGCTGACACGTACATCAATGTGTCGCCAGGCAATTTCGATGGCGAGCGTGCATAATTACACTTGTTGATATTAATCGGTAGGTTATTTTCCATAGGCCACTGATTTAAACAGGAAAGAGTCACCGACTGTGTGAGTCTCTTACTGAATGTCACAATACCGGAATAAGCAAGTCGTTAATTATCCTCCTTCCAGTAGGCTACCATATGCATATCTGGGAACCCGGAATCTGAGGAGGAAATCTGCTCTGTGTCCCTTTTACATGTCACCCCGCAAAATGCGGTGTATCACAAAGAGGCCTTCGCGGAGTCACCTGCAACTCTGGGGGTACATGTTCAGATACTCCAGCCGTCGGTTATAGAAGAGGATTTTCATCCCAACAACTATATGCGTGGCTGCTGTCGTGTTGAGATATTTCTTTTCGCTTGCGGGGAAATATTGCGGCGTGGTCGTGACCCAGTCTCGAACGAACATGAGATGAGAAGAGTAAATGAAAATTCCACTCTGGACACCGAAGCGAAGGATCGATGGATAGCCCCAAAAAGGTTCCTAAACTTGATGTAGACTTGCATGGAGTGAGCCTGTCTTTTTAGGATGTTTGACACCATCATTCCGAGGTCAAGTTTGGTTTTACACTATGTTAACTAGTGACCACCGAAATGACGTGCCTTGACATACCTGATATCACCCAGGTGCGCAGAGGATAATTTGTGGGTTTAAGATGCGAACTTCATTGAACTGTCAATATTGATCTCTTGTTCAGGTTCTCTTGTAATTTTTCACTGCCCTCATCTGAGTACACTGCTCTTCATACTTTCATGTCATCAACGAAGACGAGGGAAGGTGACAGCAGCTGGTTCAGTATATCATTAATGAAAACCAATAGCAACGAAGGCCCGAGCGCTGAACCTTGTAGCACACCGGTTGGGGCAAGCAGCCACTCATATAATTGTTAGTTGACTCTGACCTCGAATGATCTATCATGGAGGAAGTCTGCTATCCACTCTATTATAAGCAGGCTGACAACGTACACTAATAGCTTGGTGAGCAAATGGTTATGTGGCACTCTGTCGAAAACCTTGCTGAAATCGAAAACATCATGTGCAGTGTCTGGCCGTTAGCTCTTGCTTCCATCCATCGCTCTCTGGCGAGCAGAAGGATTTTTGAGCAAGATCAGTTTCTCCGGAATCCGTGGTGTTAATAACTGAGGCTCGAGAGTTGGTCCGAATATCCCTGAAGATGACGGACTATCAGTTGCTCCATCACTTTGCCAAGCACGCAAGTTAAGCATACCGGTCGGTAGTTAATAGCTTCTGAACGTCCTCCTTCCTTGTACATAGACAACACCACTGCTTGTTTCCACTCCGTTGGCAGTTTGCCGTCGTTCAGAGACAGCTGATACAGGTACGTCAGTGGCACAGCCACTTCCACCGCCAGTTCACGTAGCAACAAACAGTGGATGTTGTCCAGGCCGGGAGATTTATCGACACCAGTCAACCTTAGCGCGCGCTCCACCTAATCAACACTAAATAACATTTCGACAGGGCATGATCCAGTATCGTCAAGAAAGACAGACTGTGCGTTATCCTGAGAGCAAACCGAAACACAATACCGATTCACTATTTGGGCTTTTTCCATGTCTTCAACAACCTTGTTTTTAAGCTTATCGATCAATGCAGTAATTCCGTTTTATTCTGGTCCGTCGACAGATATACGCCCACAAACTCTTGGATAATGTTACCGATTCAGCGGTCAGCCTTTCCTCGTTCTGGCGATAGTTTCTTAGGTTCATAGTATTATATTCATTCAGTGTTTTTCGGTACACATCTTAGGAATCATGACCAGCCCGGTAGCTCATCCACTGCTGGTGTCTGCACCTGAGGATTGCACGCAATTCAACATCGAACCACTTTGACCCTTTAGACCGGGGGCAACGACGAGACATCGATGCAAACCGTTCCATGAGAGCCAGCAAGGTGTCTCTAATTTTGCGTCAGTGTGCATCAACCGTTATCGCCCTGCCGTCCCAGTTGTAGGTGCGCGCGGACTCACTCATTTCTTCGAATGGAATTCTCTAGATATTCCGTCGGATCTTGGATGGGTGTTGCTTGAAGTTCGCCTCTGGCCTACCACACGTCCAATAGCGCATGGTCACTTATGTCTACTGGGGGCAAAATATCTGCACAGATGACGTCGGACTCTATTGCGTAGAACACCAAATCCCATAGGTGGCGGCATCCAACCTGCGGCTGCGTGAGAGCTCCCTCGTACTGGTTCAAGCACAACTCGTTAACGATCAGTCGAAGGATTGTCTTCGAAAAACTGTCCGAACCACTAGTGCATGCTTGTGTTCTCCAGCCAGTGATACGTACGTTGAAATCTTCCAATAACAAGCGGTGGTTAATTGCTCCCAAAGTCCTTTGTTTATCTAACAGTTGGGCTGGAAACGACTCAGAGGAACAATATATAACATTGAACATAGTGGAGCTGTTCGGTGTTAACTTTACCTTGCATCACAGTCTCTCATAAGTACCGTTAGCGTCGGTTGTGATTAGCACAAAAGTAGTGGGTATGTTATCGCGAATAAGAAGTATGACTGTCCCTGCTTGTTGACCACTAACACTAGAGCAGTCCGAACGGAAGAAGGTATATTCAAGGTGGTAGACTTCAACGCCCAACATTTCCTCTGACAATCACGTCTCAGCAAGGGCCATGACTGCGGAGTCATTATTCCTAGCCCACTCCTCTACCTCGTCCACCTTGTTCAGAACGCTCCAAGAGTTTGATTATGTCACTCTCGTCCGATCGGAACTTGCTTCTCTCTCTCTCTGAAAGGGAGAGTGGCGGGAGGTGTCGGGAATTCTGCCGCTCCTCCATGCTCTAAGGGAAAAAGGGGAACACAATAGGTCTCCATCCGACCTAAGGCCTCCTCCGCTTGACCCGAAAATTCTGGATGAACAGGCCGGACTCCTCTTTATCTCTTCCATCTTGCAGTTCCTTTAAGGCCACCTTCAGGTGTTCACGCTCGTCTCGGGTCAGGTCTCTTGCGATGCGCACGCCTACACAACGCGCTTTTGACGACCGCTGCAGGAGCATGCCGGCTTCTGATGCAGTTTTCAGAACAAATTTGAGTGGCCTTCCTGACGTATTCATATAATTCGCCTTCCGATCAGAGCGAGACACCGCGCGAATTGTAATTTTCTCGACTAGATCTTCTATCACCCTAAATGTAAATTCACGAAAAGCAGCAATATCGTGATCCAGCCTTGATTGAGACCCAAAGCAAGCTGATTCAATATGCTCTCAGCATGTTTGTGCCAGATCCACACAAGGTCCCTCGGTTGTGTGCATAAAATGCCAGAGACTACAAACCTCAGTGTTCTACGGTACTGAACGGGTGGGTCAATTCAACTTTGAACAAACCATAGAACTGTGTGTCGTCGGCGCTCAACATGGTCCCACATAAACTCATCTTGTCTTTCTCCACCAATCTCCCTGATTCCACGAACATATTCGACAAGTCAATGACGAGCGCTCTGAAATGTGCTTCATTTGTCTCTGACGCCTGGGTCCATTTTGAAAACAGCAAATGCTTCATTCCACTCCGGTATCGCGCTTGAGGTAGTCGTGTCGATGTTGTAAGATCAGCCAGGGCGTTTCTAAAGCTGGATAGTGATCGTGCCGATGGTTCATTCTACCAGCAGCCCTTTGAGATGCTCCCAAATACTGTTAAATCACCCTCTCCATATATCAGTTTTCCGATCTCCTCAAATGCAGTTTCCGAAGCTGTTCGGTTCACCTAGGATAAACAAGATGGGAGACATGAATAGACAATTTAGTCCTTACTGGCCTGTGACCCGTGCTATATTCAGTCTCGCATAACACATGCCTGGTATACACATCGCAAATGACACACTGTTATATTATCACATACTCGATCAAATTGTAATGAACGCTTCGTGGATTTGTCTACGTTTTGATTTCGCTCGCATCCGGCTGAAATCGGCTGTATATGACAGACAACCCATGAGTAACAGACAGGTTGAGCGTATGATCACCACCCTTACTGAGTGAACCATTGCGTGGTGTCCGAGGACTGTCGGCCAAATTGCTGGGTCTTACCCGAACCTCACGTAGATGTGTGTCAGAAAATTCGTTGACTTACCGCTACCCAGCCGCAAAAATATAGACACTGTTTGGGGTTCATGTTATGTGGTTCACTCATAATCAATTAATTGATATGATCGGCGACTGAAAAACTAGCTTCGTATATCCGGGCACCTACGGTTGGAGAAAGAGTTCAGTATAAGAAACAAACATCACTGATTGCCCCCAGCTAATCTTGGTCTAGAAGCTCTGTCTCACGCAATACTGCGACATCGATGTTGTAATTGCTCACCTCCGTGGCGATTAGTGTAGTGTGGCGTTCCGTTCTTATAGTGTTGTGAGCCACGAATACGGATGGCACAAGGCTTATTTATTCAGGAAATCGACACATGGGTTGTGCGTTTAAACATGACATCAACCAAAAACACTCATTTGAACACGGTACTGGGCACAGACCGTCACGGTTGCCGCAAATGCCAATGCTCAGTTCCTTTGCGTATGAAGAACCGTCTCATGCGATGCTGCATTCCGATGTTTCCTGCTGTAATTTCCTTGCGGCTACTTCAATGCCAAAATCTATGCTCTGAACCTACTACTGAATAGCATTGGTGTAAATGGAATATTACGATCATTCCTTTTCACTACAGTAGTGCTACATCAATCCAACTCCGAGTTCCTGTGGAGAACGTTCTATATCCACAATCACGCTTCAGATTGATTCTAGGAACCTCAGCTGTAGCCTCTAACTCAATAGACTGATATGCGGAACGAAAAAAGAGGTATTATTGAAACATCTACCAGGATTTTCTGACTCAAAAGCATGACTGATAATGCAAAAGAACACACGTCTTTTGTGTAACCCATCCAGAGCTAACAAATAAACATTTTGACTTACTTGGTAGTAAGAGGCTAACCTGGTCGGTCGGTTCAGGTAATACAACATTGACATTTTCTCTGTTCTTAGCAGACGCATTATAAGCTACACCAAGGTTGAGAGAATTTGTGCGAATTTTTCGACCGTACAAGAGAGTACACCGGTGGTCGCGGTCAACCACCAGGCGAGTGGAGTGTTATGCTTGTGGGGTGCATTTTCTGGAAAACCATGTGACGAAGGTTGGGGTCCACGTGATAATCGCCCAGTTTACGGAAAGTGCCATTTTTGGGAGGTTGCTATGCCCTGACAGGGATAATATCTCAATGAACACATTTACAATCGCACCTGTCTCTATATTGTGTGAGTGACATCATTATGACAGAAACCCGATTGATTATCGACCGATATACATAGGTGAAGTCAATCCTAATCAGACTGACGCAGATATTGACAAAATGGTCATCGTTATTTAGGTCGAAATTCAAATCTACTTATGTATATAAACGAAGTCGCCAAAGAAGCTTTACTGTGCAAGATTAGTTGGTCGCATCTAATGTTCTTGCTCACTTTCCTGAAATTTATTTTGCCATTTCTCAACCAAGAAGCAATCTGTGCGTTCACCGCCTCATTCATCTGGGCTCGCACGCGCATGCATTTTCAATAGTATGAACGTTTGTAAGACTTTTGATCTAATTATCCTGTTAATTTGTTCTCTTTACTTATTGGACGGCTAGGTCAAGGGCAAAGAGAACAGATTAATGATTCTCTGCACAAAACGATTCACGGTCATGGGTCCTACATTCATAACCTTGTAGACGGTGACCACCAGACAATAATGGTTCCAGAATCCGGTGAATATCGGGGAGCATTTTTCGTGGATCTCGGTGCGGCGTACGAATTGTCATCCATTCAGCTATATGGCCAAAGCATGCAATTTGAGGGTGAGTTCCAACAGAGTGCACTAAAATGTTACTGTGGTCATCCTCAGCAAATAATTCCCTAGATCTTGAACACATGGAGAATGCAGCGAGCGAGTTATTTGATGCAATGTAAGTGAATTGGGTGCATGACACAACCAACAGTCCTCTGCAAACGAAACGACCAATGTTAGACAGGATAGTCTATTGTTGATATCTTGTAAATAAACACTGAAGAAATGTTCCTCTCTGAGTGAGCACCCGGTTTACAAACCACAAGCACATCACAGCAGTACTTCGAGTTAATGAGATCTGTAGCTATTTATGAGTTGAGAATGATCACCTCAGTCATGTATTGTTCAAGCGTGCCCAGATAAGTAAATTATTTCCAACCATCAGCTGTTGTTTGCATGTGTTGTTTTATACCAGGCAGAATAGAAGTAAGATGATGTATTCGTGCATGACCTACCCTGACGTGGTTACTTGTAAACCAAGGTGCATCTAGAATAGAGCTCAAGTCTGTTCCTCCACTGTTTCAAGGCTGGGCAATGCGTGGGTTTAGGACACGGCAAACTGAATTGAACAATGTTAAAATATTGCTCTGGATTTCAATACCATCACAAGAATGCAATAAGAAATGTCGTGTGTATTTAGTCCAGGAATTCCAGGAAAGATAATTTAACCAAATGATGTTCTGTCTAATTGTCTAACATCTGTTTGTACAAAGATCAAACATGTGCAAGCATGATGTTCAAATTCTTCCGTTATTGTATCGATCGAATAGGGCTGAATGTGCCATTCTCCGTCTTCATTTGGGTGAACTACACACCCATATGTGATATGGACTTGCAATATCCGTGGAATCTGGTCAAAGGAGGTCTGGGATTTACTCAAGATGCAGAAAGGTTTGTTGTGTCAGGACCGATGACTGTGCAATATATTACCGTCATGATGGACAGACGTAATCCGAAAATGAGAGAAAAGACCTTAGTGATGAGTAAGACTGAGGCGTCCGGAAGGAAGATCAGAGATGCCTATATTCCCTCAACGCTCAAATTTTGGATTAGGGCAAGAAATACTGTCGGCGTAAGCTTTCATATAAACAAAGTAATTTAATCCGCTTCTTAATGAGCAAACAATGTAGAATGCTCCAAATAACGGAATTTTTACGAACGAAAGTCCATGTTCGAATCGGATTTTGGATATTCTGATCGTTACAAATTGGATGCAACCCACATTCGATCCCAGTCGTTGGATTCACGTGAGCCTCTCGGACGATCCACCAAGTAAGGAAACACTCTACGCGAGTTTTGAGATTGTTACAGCTTATCGTTAGTTCATATTGTCATGTGAGCCAGATTTCGCTTTCCGAAACCCGTGCCTCCGAGACTGGCATGTAGCCAGATATGGTTAAAACGCCAGTCTCACAGACACGAGGGTCGGAGTACAAATTCCGGCTCTGAGAAGAATATGCATTATTAGTGTGCTCTAACGACGGTGAAACTGGAGTCAACTCGATTCCTTACGAAATGGACTGATCAGATGCGTGGACTGTGATGAAATGTTAGTGTTGTTTAGTTTGAACGTTTACTTACACTTCGACCAGATGTCAATAAAACTCTATGTTTGGTTTCATTCAATACTCCAGGCTACCCTCACGGAGAGACTGGAAATGGGAGTACAAAGTTGGAGTTATTTCAAAACAAACCGAATCTTCAATCCACATCAACCGGAAGATCTGACAACTACCAAAGTACAAACAGCTACCACACAGAACATAGACGAATACGGCGAGTATTTCACACGCAATGCTGCATGTGACTGGAAACCGTACATTATTGCAAACAGCACCTTCACCGCCATGCTAAATTACAACAACATAATCCTGTCGCAGAGAGGTGAGAACATCACACGACTGCCTGCATTCTCACGGATTATGGGTGATGTACACCCGAAAGCCACCCCAACATCGTACAGTGTTACGTTGAAGGTGGCTGCAAAATCGAACTTCTTCCCCGTTGGTGCATACGCGAAAGCTGGTGAGACATTCCGATCCAGAGTAGAAGGACTATCGCCACAAGCACTAAACGACACCCGAATTCGAGTAAACCCACAAACTGATACTGTATATGAAACTCACAAGAATCTTACTCGTTGGCCAAAAATGACGTCCAATCAGGTGTTACAGTCACAAGGTAGCTTCACTTCACCTGTCGGAGGTGTGATCACGTTGCAGCTTCCAGCGAATAGTAAGATTACAATTCGACTGGAAAATGTCTATCGCTACGCATGGTTCGACATCCGCAATCCACGATCCATACAAGATTGGGGCAAGGAGCAACTGAAATACCAGAACGTACCGTTCACAATGGTGATGGGTGACCGATTGGTAACCATGCTGGAAACATCTACAATTATGGAAATGAACAAGGAGAACATGTTGTTCTCTGTCAATTATTTCGATAACGCTGTGAAAATGATGCACAATTATCGCGGCACTGACTTCCAGTCTGCGCCATTCTTAGGGTTTGTGGTTGACGAGCAAATTTTCCACGGAGGTGGACATGCTGGTTGGCCGGGTGAACCTATGATGGGGCACAAATATTGGGGACCGCTTTTCCAGGATATGAATATGATCAAATCCGATGAATCTAATGGCATTACACATGAAACTGAACACAATCTTCAACCGTATAAGGTTACCTTCATAAATGACGGTGAGGTTAAATCTAATATTTTCATACCACTAGTTCACTCGTTTCTTTTGAACATATCCTCTTACGATTTTGGAATCACTCCCGGTCTAGGTGAAGAAGACATACAATGGCTTATGAAACAATTTCGCGTAAATTAGTTTAAATTTGAGCTTTGGCACGTTCTATTCAAGCTGTCGGATCGATGTGAAACACCTTTCTTTGTGGAAGAAAGCGGTATCTTTTCAGACGTATGCCGTTTTGTCAGTCGTGTGCCATTTTTACATTCAGACCACTGATGCTCAATATGCTGCTGTCAGTTGTGTTGCCATCGTCGTCCACATCGCCAAATAGGCAGCATGTTTGATTCATTTTTCTGCCGTGTTTTGGAAGGTTGAACAAACCGGTCTATGAATGAATAGTTCAAAGTCTCCACTGGCAGAACAACTGATGACTGTCGAAACTACTCCGGTGTCGACATCGATGATGACGTTGCAACAGTTTCTCGGTCGCGTTGAGTTTTAAGGCCGCTCTATCAAAAATTTGAACTACCTCACGAGCAGGAAGAGCCAGTTGATCGCTGTTCGGAACCAAACAACTGACGACAAAAGGACAGCTGATCTTGAAATTACTGATGACTAAACAAATCATCGTTATCACAACGGATGCGAGTGACTTAGAAGATAGAGCAGTACTGAAAGAGGCATTTGGTATTTTTGAATATGCTAGTCGGGTAATAACTCCTGAAGAACGAAACTACTCAGTGACAGAGAAGAAGTGTTTGGTGACCGTGTGGACCTTGGAAAACTGGAGACTGTATTTATTCGGACGACGTCTTCTTGTGGAGACCGACTACATACTGTTAGCGTGGAATAAATCAATGAAGGACTCCCGAGGAAAGTCGACTGTTTGGGCATTACCACTACAGGGGTATGATTTCACAATTCACCAAGTGGCTAGAAAAGAGGAAAATGTTCCCGATTTGCTCTTCCGAGTGTAACGCATGAATCAGAACCAAAACGAAATAATCGGAGTTGACAGTATAGAACTGGAGAAAAGTCTCGGAAGATTCCATGCAGCACGCAGGATAGACAGAGCGATTCCAAAGGTGACTGGCCAGCTTCTGTCAGGTGAATAATCGTCGGAAGATGAAAATCATCAGCAGGTAGAAGCTGTCAGCGTGCATCAGTCAGGCTTACCACTGAATGGTGCCTGAATTGCAGTGCGCCAACTGTGGGAGGGAATTGGCCTACCGGTAATACCGGCGGAGTGGAGAGCAACACTTGTGGAGAAATGTCAATAGCTGGGTCATACGGGATGTCGTCGAACTTCCGGAATGCTGAAGCAGAGTTCTCCCTGGCAGGGAATGAAAGATGATATTGAGGATCATGTGCTGGTGTGCCAGCAATACCAGCTGCTGAAGGGCACTAATCAGTAGAATGAACATCCCATACAGCCAATCCCAGTCAACGAAATTTGGGCACCATGGTCGGGAGGCGTGACGAGCCCCACTCGAGTAAATACTTCCGGAAACCAGGTGCATTTTCGTCATGACGGAACATTTCACAAGACAGCTGGAATCATCCGCTGTGTCCCTTCAGTGTGCAAGCACTGTACACGGGGCTCTAATGAAACATATCGTTGCGGAATATCACAAATTATATTACTTATCAAGTCAACTCTTTCGAAAGTGAAGAGTTTCGGACCTACATGAAGCATTCGGAAACCAACCAAATTCCCACAACACCAATCAGCTAGACAAGTTGACAGCAACAGGCAGTGGTTGGCGGCAAATTGAGGAAACTTGGAGGAAGTTTTATCATTAATTCTGTTGACTCCCGTTGTTCTTCACAAGGAACAACGAAGAAATTTCTGTTCGGGCTAATGTGAGAGCACGTACCACGCCTGCCAGTTGACCAAGAAATTGGCTTATGGGGATACCGAAGAATGAGCATGCATGAACTAGCACAGGTCCGGAGGTTGACCAATTTTCGCGTATTGAACCACCAAATCAAAAAATCGGGACAACGAGGTCTGAGTGAGAGTAAACAATCCAGAGTTATTTGAGAACCTTTCTATAAAGAATAATCAATATTTGTGTTTTCCATCGAGCAACAATCATTTTGCGTTCTGATTGGTCTATCCGTTGTTATGTTCATATGACCTTGCCTAATGCAACTCGTTAGTTTAAATCTGATACACGTTCGAACAAGTTGTTTCAATTACCACTTCTTACAACACGACCAAGAGCTTTGTAACGGCAACAATATCACTAGCACATGTCATAAAGCTTACCCAACGGACAACCTCCGAACCGCTTCGGATGAAAGAACCAGTACAACACACCGCCGAAACCACAGCCAGATTAGTTGGCTGTGAGTATAGTTGAGGTGTACGCGCAGTTCCAACGAAGTAGCTCGGCCCTATCAGTCCCATGTTTTGGCCACCACAATCCACGATCGATAACACATGGTTGTTCATACATATCTCTGTAGTGGTTTCAGCGTTTGAAAGGCAATGCTGAACTGGGAACCATCATTCACCGATGAGTTCAAATGGACAAATTGGATGTTATTCCGCTAACGAACTGTGCTATCACAATAGTTTCTACCAATTGATAGGTGGTAAGAAACTGTATTCATAAACGAGACAGATTTACAAATCACTGAAGGTCTGGTGGGAACCGAACAATTTTATCGCAGTATCTTTGACAGGTCACGCTGTGTTTTCAGATTTATCTTGCTATTTGTGGACTCGGACGTGACCTACTGTAGCAATGAACGTCGATTTTACACTTCTCAGGTTTATAGCCTCGTTACTGAGCCGAGTCATTCTGCTTCCTGACCATTGTATAGGTAATGTGATACAGGCAAATTGTTGCGTTACATAGATCGGTGTAGACAGCTCATACAAAGATGTGGTCCAGAGTGAGGTGCTCCGTTCCCTATAGAAAACTGCTTCTTCACGAAGAAGGATATATCGCCAACGAGAACGCCCCTTACTTACACTTACTTACACAAAACATTCGCATCATACGGCTTTTGGTTTTGTGATTACGAATTCGGATAACTTGTTGGAACGTGAGTGCTGATTGATCTAGCCTGGACAGGATAGGTGGACGTAACGCACTCTTTACAAGTATCATGTTTGTTCACAAACTGACTTCTCTAGGATTGCACGGACTGTGAGTGTAGATGCTCTTGATAACAGTTCGGTTTAGCTTCGACACTTTCACTCTACCGAAGGCGCGTCGGACCTGTGAGCCATGGGGCAAGTAGTTCGTTCTGTGTGTCTGTCCGATCGACACTGACCATGTTGAGTTTTGTTAGATCACACTGTAATCAATTCACTTCAATTTGCCAGAGAGCCGCGCATAACCTGGTCTAGATGCATTTATCGCGCTGGAACTAGGTTGTATTGCTTGAACGCGAAGGAGTGGACGAAGTATCACTAGCCTAACAACTGTGCAGCGTATTGAAGTGCCCTTTGTTTATGTGATCTGTGGTGAAAACGTGAATGAGGTAATTTGAGATTTCAGTACAAAACATATCGGCACGTGGCTGGTTATCTTTAACTCAGTTCGAAAGCTGATGAGATAGTTTGTTGCAGCGGACAGTGTTCATGACCTTCAAAGAAGTGATCAACAGATGACTTTAGTTCTACCTATGTTGTGCGATGTGGGACGGACGCGAACACAGGATCTGCACAGAACGTCCACAAACACCGGAGGGAATCAAACTGGTCATATCATTATCAACATCACCGAGACCAGTAAACAGATCGCCAACTGACTGTGGAGAGCATGAACGAATTTCACTGCATCGATATGTTGATTCCTGGTATGAGCATTCCTTGTGTTTTACACATTCGCGACTCACAACACCAGTGTTTAATTGCCAGTGTGACTGTCTCATTACTCGTTTCCATAAAACTGTCTAGGCCACAACGCGATTTGCTAACAACAGACATTTGTCAATCACTGTGAGTTAAACCACATGGCGAGAACATTGTTTACAATCACTTGTCTGCTGAACCAGTTGGTCAACCATTCTAAGGATGCTGCATGATTTGCTGTAACAATTCATCTTCTTCTGTTGCCTCTGTTGCCATTTTGACAGTTTTGTTGGGAAAGAGGGTTTCTGAAAGATCATGTAAATTTTGTCATCCAATCATATTGACGAAACGACTGAGCTCCCATTAAGTTTCTTGACTGTCGTCAGAAGATATTATTCACCTGTACGCAAACAACTCGATGGTTTCTCAAACTGGATTTCCAAATTGTATTCTAGTAGTGTTGTGGGCCAAGAACGCTGACGGTACAACGGTTGCTCATTAAGAAAATCAGTATATGATTTATGCGCTTTAACATGACTACAAACAAAAAAATCATCTGCGTACGACACAGGTTTCAGAAAGTCATGGTTTCCCTGGATGCCACTGCCCATTTGCTTTATGTACCAAAAACCATTTCATGCCACGCTGCACTCAGAAGCTTCCACTTGTATTTTTCTCGTGGCTACTTCAATGTCAAAATCAAGACAGCTCCTGTTTCACTACTGAATAGTAGTGGTTTGAGTAGCATCGTGCGATCGCTTGTCCCCATCACACTCCTCCCTCCACAAAGGTTGTTTCAGTTGCAACAGAAGCCCTTCAGGTTCTCTTCGTTCCCTCGACGATCTACGTGTCTGCCTGGATGCTGCTGAGACATTCGGTGTGCATTCTCTTCCGATCGGAGTGTCATACCACTTACAAAGCTGGTTTCCGTGAACTCGATGTTGATTTTCCTCATTCTCAATCAAACTTACTGGGTCACGACGTTCTACTACTGCATAAGGTCTCTCCCAGTTTGCCAGGAACCTCCTAGTTCCGGGTCCTGCCGCCGCTAAGCCTCATCGGTCCCTGTATTTAACCTTCGGACCAAGTTCAAGCATAGCACTTCGACTCGACAACCTCGTAGTTGACTGTTCCTTAGAAAGTCCTCATGCGTTTGTCAAATTTTGTTTGTCCAATCCCCGGACTTCCGCTAACTCACGCGTGCTCATCCGTCGGCCTCCTCATAAATCAATCTTCTAAGCGACCAGCAAGTGTGGCGCGCGTTCATATATTAGCTCGAACGGCGCCTTTTCTGTTGTTCTTTGTGGTGAACGGCAGTGGGCCAAAAAAAGAGTGGTAGCATTTCCTACCAGCCTCCTCTTTCCGCCGCCAACCACTGCTTAACTGTGTGATCAATTCTTTCCGTTAGTCCGTTTGATGGAGGATGGCATGGCTATGACATTATCAATGAGGTCGAACTGATTGAATTACAGAGATACAGTTATTTCCAGATTGATACGTGGATGGAATGAAGTATTCGCTATTCCCACAATGGGCCCAGGCACTGGAGACAAATAAATCAGGACGTTGGTCGACAACTTTTTGAAGGCCATCGAGCAATCACGGGCGACTGGTGGAATAAACAGGGTGAGATAACGCACGGCCATGGTAAACTTCGCCAATACACAGAGTTCTATGGTTTATTCAAAGCAAAATTGAGTTTTGAGGTCTGACGCCTCATGCCCATAATCAGGAGAACTTTTGTAGATCCAGCAGAAAAAGCCTACTGAATCGGCCTGTTACCACTGGCTGAATAACCTGCCACGATAAACCGCCAAAATGACATTCTCCGTCAATGGACCTAACCATGGTTCAAAGAACCACTGGACAATTGGGAAACACAAGGGCTGTATTTATGAAAGCAAACTCTCTGGAGAAGCTGCAAATTATGGCTATTCAGCCTTAAATCGTGCTCTGTCCTAGTTGATCCACTTTATTTTGAATCAAGAAATGGTCCCTCAGGAGGTCAAGAATATCCAAGTTATTGCGACAAGCAGGTCAATGAGAATCAAACTCTACTGAACAATCAACGAAACGAACTGTACTACCATACACCAAAACAGTATCAAAAATGACCTCACGACTTCTGTAATCAAATGCTATTACACTAGCACTCATGCCAACAACAACATTACGAAGAATACTATCAAAACCAAAGGATAAACTCAAACCCGCCGACAGCAGAAACGTCACTTACATAATTCAATGCAATTACTTTGAACAACACTACGTCAGCCAAACCGAACGAAAATTATCAACGCGAATACATGAACATGAATTAGCCATCAAGAGGCACGATCAATTTTCTTTGATCTTCGTCCACGAGGTGATACTGGACACACTTTCAACTCAGGCTAACACCAGACATGCAAGAGAATTTATCGAAGCTTGATATTCATCGACCGGGTTAATAAATAAGCACATCGAGCTGAACAAGATCTATGCATCAATGCGAACTGAGGATTTGAAGAGATGTAGACATTATCAAGCCCAAATGCCGATAAACCCGAACGAAGCAATTTGAACGGATCAGACCGAAGTCGAAATGGGGCAACGAATAACCAATCGAATGAAGTTCCAAAACGAAGAAATGACCTACTCAATTAATTATCAGGGATCAACCAATCAGATTTGAGGTCAAAGTTCGACCGCAACAGGAGACAGCCAATCAGACTCCTGACCAGCGGCTCAAGAACTGCAGAGAATAACCAATCGGATATTGGGTCAAAGTTCTAATGCAATAATACTCAACCAATGGTAGGTCAGGTCAATGGTCTTGAACAGAAGAAAGGGACCAACCAGGATTCAGGTCAGAGGGTCAAACCACTCTGTTATATAAGAGCAGGCATCCATCGAACTTCACCAAACTCCACGCTCAAAACCACACGTTAAAACAATTACGCACTGATGCCGTCACCTCGATTGGTGATGAAACGTTTGCAACCTAAATGCCAAGCTCGACGAACATACAAATATCATGTTCAAGGAGAGGTGTAGAAAACGTGGTCGGTCGAACGGTGCCAGATACATTCTTGAGATAATCCTGTTCAATCGGCTCAACACAGGAATCATAGGGACAAACATTCCTGAGCGGTGGATTATAGTTTGGGCGAAACTCGATATGACTGATGTGGTCATTGTTGCTTTCCAACTCCAAGAGTAGTGTAATGAAGGCAATCAGCATCTGTGTGCTCAATTTGTGGGCTGGAAAGCACTGTGGACGGTGTTGGTTAGTTCGGGTGTCCAGGTGAGTTCGTCGATTTGATTAGACTACTGTATATGAGCCTGAGGGAGTGATGGTTTTGACACTGTCAATGACGTGAAGCAGGGTTGTGTTCTAAGCTAAGCTTTATTAAGTACCTAGTTGACTACTATGATGATAGTTGCTACTCAGAACTGGTAGGACGGTGTTCAAGTAGTTTACTATACGTGTAGTGCTCCGCTGGATATTCGATGCCTCGGGAGTTCAGACCTGCTACGTAGTTTGGCTGTTCTAATTTAACCGATTATTTGTGTCGGCATGCTATTTGCTTACATGGAAAAATAACTGCAACGACTGACCACGGTTTTCGTGAATTTGGCAGAATTGACATGCTGACGCCAGAAATCAACGTCGGTAGAAATGTCGTGGATAGTTCCACAGATTTCTGCTACTTTGGCCGCAATCTACCGACATACCTCTCCTTGAACTCCTAGTTGTGAAGTTGTGTAACAAAGATTGAAGCTGTTTCCGGACGTCTTTAAAGACGAGGCTGGAAGAACCGAAGATGGAAACCGAACAGTTGGTCTGCCGTACAATAGCATTAGCCAAGCAAATGAACGACATGGAAATTTGCACGTTGTATCAACAAGACGTGTAATGCATGAGAAGCTTCCATCTGCTGTGTGTAAGACGTACCTTGGGTATTCGATGGTTAGAAGCGATTACGAACATTGGAACATTTGCTGGCTTAACGCAAAAAAGATTAAACGCATGCTTATGGTAATTCAGTATTGTTGATCTAGACACATCCGTAGGACGAGTGAAGGACGGATTACGAAACAGCTGCCACACCGGCAACTGAGAACATATAGGTAAAATCCTGGTGATCAGGAGCGAAGTTACCAGGATGTTATCCAGCTAGGCGTTTCGTGTTGTAATATCAGTTTAGATTATGAGATGTGGCATCCCTGAATCGCACCATTTGGTGCAGTGCGATCTGGATGGGCTTTCGGAAATTCAGTGAAGAGCAGTTAAGTTATCGTAGACTTGAACATGATTTACGTGAAGGAACCATAAATACTACAAGTAGCGTAACTACATGCGCCGGACTGAAGAAGACTGAGTTTGCTGACCGTTTCGAATTAGCATTTTATCGACACTTCTCATAGATCATTTGATGGCGTCCTCAAACTGTACTAGAACATATCAACACATCCGTTCTCACTCGATGAATCTCTTCGAGTAGATTTATCTGCAATGCGTGTTGCAGACGGCACTGTTCTTACACCAACGCAGCTTCACTTTTCAATTAACTGAACGAGCTTCGTGACCTCTGTTCCCAGCGAAACGCACTTATAGTAGATACCAAGTAGACCAGCTGTAAAGCGAAAGTGCAGGATGGCGAATTGTTTATCCCCAACACGACACTGTTTCGCAGTTATAGAAAATCAGTGAGGGGGTTGGTGTGGTTTTTATTCGGGATCACACATAAAGACCTCAAGTATTCGTGAGAGGTTACCACCGGAGCCTCCAGAATCTGTCTGGCAAGTAGCTGACTTCACACAAAACTTCATTTGTTCGAGTGGTGTGAGTTACAGATCGCCTTTTGCGCACAGGGATGCTGAAGCTGGTCTGCTCAATGCAGAGCGTTGAGCAACATAGCTTTCGTAGTGGATACTCGTGCGTCACGAATCCGGTGGTTGCTCGTGATATTTGGTAGGTGGTTGTAGGCATGGGTTACCTTGACTTTTCCAACACCTCTGATAGGGTTGATCTCTTCAGCTTGCTGTAAAAATCAAGTAGTTATCGGTCTGGTGAGCTGTTACTCACGCGGCTATGGGATTATCTGTTGCTTTGAGGACATACTGCTGCTTGTACCAGCATGTGAACGAGACCATGGACCATGGTGGCCGACAGTCTGTCTGCCTAAAAATTGCACTGTCATAGATGACTCTTCTAAGAAACATTTTTGGAACCCTCTACCATGACGTGCTTCCCACAATGTTCACCTTCATAATCCTATTGAACAAGGACGAAAGTTTAACAGGTCACTCGATGAAACTGATTTATGGAACAGACAGGTCTCTTTGCAAACAGAACTACTTCGTAGTTAAGGTTGGTTCACATTGGATAGTATTGTCCGATCACGGCGGAATTGATTGAGTGTTTTAAAATATTACGCGTTCGGCACATCACTTCGAGACGTCTGGAACTGCTAGTTTCCTAACCGCCACATTACTTCAGTCTCACAGATCACGAACTGTGCGTTTCTGACTGAATGTCGTTTTAGTTTTCGTCGCTGAACTGATTGCATTCAACAGCCTCATTGAATTAAATCAGGGGAGGAAGGCGGACACGGACTCGTTTCGACCAAGCCTTTCGGTAGTGAAAAGTGCTTCTTTGCGCCTAATTATTTTGATGGGACCAATGTACCATGATTATGGTGGTTTACTGATGGCATATCGGCATATAAACACAAATTTACATGCGAGCAAATCCAGAAGCTTTTATTTTCGGCTCCAATGTTGATGTGTTACTTTGAAAGAAAGTTGGATGCGTGTTGGCGTGAATGTGAACCACACTGCATCCTTTCGCCTGAATGTGTGGAGGGCTTGGATCAATTCTCCAGGGAACTGCAGAGTTGTACCTTCAAGTAGTCCGGACGTGATGCAGTCAATGTCCTGTTGAAATAGCACATGCCCTCCCAAGTTTTTCCAGTCAAACCGCGCGATTAGTTGTCGGTGGAAACGCTCGAGTGAATCACCAGCGCATGGATGGTATGCCGTCATAGTAATGTGCGAAAAAC